>OY986437.1:131947011-132162383 GCA_963920525.1 Dichetophora obliterata
ATGAAAATGAAATGAAAATGAAATGAAAATGAAATGAAAATGAAATGAAAATGAAATGAAAATGAAATGAAAATGAAATGAAAATGAAATGAAAATGAAATGAAAATGAAATGAAAATGAAATGAAAATGAAATGAAAATGAAATGAAAATGAAATGAAAATGAAATGAAAATGAAATGAAAATGAAATGAAAATGAAATGAAAATGAAATGAAAATGAAATGAAAATGAAATGAAAATGAAATGAAAATGAAATGAAAATGAAATGAAAATGAAATGAAAATGAAATGAAAATGAAATGAAAATGAAATGAAAATGAAATGAAAATGAAATGAAAATGAAATGAAAATGAAATGAAAATGAAATGAAAATGAAATGAAAATGAAATGAAAATGAAATGAAAATGAAATGAAAATGAAATGAAAATGAAATGAAAATGAAATGAAAATGAAATGAAAATGAAATGAAAATGAAATGAAAATGAAATGAAAATGAAATGAAAATGAAATGAAAATGAAAATGAAATGAAAATGAAATGAAAATGAAATGAAAATGAAATGAAAATGAAATGAAAATGAAATGAAAATGAAATGAAAATGAAATGAAAATGAAATGAAAATGAAATGAAAATGAAATGAAAATGAAATGAAAATGAAATGAAAATGAAATGAAAATGAAATGAAAATGAAATGAAAATGAAATGAAAATGAAATGAAAATGAAATGAAAATGAAATGAAAATGAAATGAAAATGAAATGAAATTGAAATGAAATTGAAATGAAAATGAAATGAAAATGAAATGAAAATGAAATGAAAATGAAATGAAAATGAAATGAAAATGAAATGAAAATGAAATGAAAATGAAATGAAAATGAAATGAAAATGAAATGAAAATGAAATGAAAATGAAATGAAAATGAAATGAAAATGAAATGAAAATGAAATGAAAATGAAATGAAAATGAAATGAAAATGAAATGAAAATGAAATGAAAATGAAATGAAAATGAAATGAAAATGAAATGAAAATGAAATGAAAATGAAATGAAAATGAAATGAAAATGAAATGAAAATGAAATGAAAATGAAATGAAAATGAAATGAAAATGAAATGAAAATGAAATGAAAATGAAATGAAAATGAAATGAAAATGAAATGAAAATGAAATGAAAATGAAATGAAAATGAAATGAAAATGAAATGAAAATGAAATGAAAATGAAATGAAAATGAAATGAAAATGAAATGAAAATGAAATGAAAATGAAATGAAAATGAAATGAAAATGAAATGAAAATGAAATGAAAATGAAATGAAAATGAAATGAAAATGAAATGAAAATGAAATGAAAATGAAATGAAAATGAAATGAAAATGAAATGAAAATGAAATGAAAATGAAATGAAAATGAAATGAAATGAAAATGAAATGAAAATGAAATGAAATGAAAATGAAAATGAAATGAAAATGAAATGAAAATGAAATGAAAATGAAATGAAAATGAAATGAAAATGAAATGAAAATGAAATGAAAATGAAATGAAAATGAAATGAAAATGAAATGAAAATGAAATGAAAATGAAATGAAAATGAAATGAAAATGAAATGAAAATGAAATGAAAATGAAATGAAAATGAAATGAAAATGAAATGAAAATGAAATGAAAATGAAATGAAAATGAAATGAAAATGAAATGAAAATGAAATGAAAATGAAATGAAAATGAAATGAAAATGAAATGAAAATGAAATGAAAATGAAATGAAAATGAAATGAAAATGAAATGAAAATGAAATGAAAATGAAATGAAAATGAAATGAAAATGAAATGAAAATGAAATGAAAATGAAATGAAAATGAAATGAAAATGAAATGAAAATGAAATGAAAATGAAATGAAAATGAAATGAAAATGAAATGAAAATGAAATGAAAATGAAATGAAAATGAAATGAAAATGAAATGAAAATGAAATGAAAATGAAATGAAAATGAAATGAAAATGAAATGAAAATGAAATGAAAATGAAAATGAAATGAAAATGAAATGAAAATGAAATGAAAATGAAATGAAAATGAAAATGAAATGAAAATGAAAATGAAATGAAAATGAAATGAAAATGAAATGAAAATGAAATGAAAATGAAATGAAAATGAAATGAAAATGAAATGAAAATGAAATGAAAATGAAATGAAAATGAAATGAAAATGAAATGAAAATGAAATGAAAATGAAATGAAAATGAAATGAAAATGAAATGAAAATGAAATGAAAATGAAATGAAAATGAAATGAAAATGAAATGAAAATGAAATGAAAATGAAATGAAAATGAAATGAAAATGAAATGAAAATGAAATGAAAATGAAATGAAAATGAAATGAAAATGAAATGAAAATGAAATGAAAATGAAATGAAAATGAAATGAAAATGAAATGAAAATGAAATGAAAATGAAATGAAAATGAAATGAAAATGAAATGAAAATGAAATGAAAATGAAATGAAAATGAAATGAAAATGAAATGAAAATGAAATGAAAATGAAATGAAAATGAAAATGAAAATGAAATGAAAATGAAATGAAAATGAAATGAAAATGAAATGAAAATGAAATGAAAATGAAATGAAAATGAAATGAAAATGAAATGAAAATGAAATGAAAATGAAATGAAAATGAAATGAAAATGAAATGAAAATGAAATGAAAATGAAATGAAAATGAAATGAAAATGAAATGAAAATGAAATGAAAATGAAATGAAAATGAAATGAAAATGAAATGAAAATGAAATGAAAATGAAATGAAAATGAAATGAAAATGAAATGAAAATGAAATGAAAATGAAATGAAAATGAAATGAAAATGAAATGAAAATGAAATGAAAATGAAATGAAAATGAAATGAAAATAAAATGAAAATAAAATGAAAATGAAATGAAAATGAAATGAAAATGAAATGAAAATGAAATGAAAATGAAATGAAAATGAAATGAAAATGAAATGAAAATGAAATGAAAATGAAATGAAAATGAAATGAAAATAAAATGAAAATGAAATGAAAATGAAATGAAAATGAAATGAAAATGAAATGAAAATGAAATGAAAATGAAATGAAAATGAAATGAAAATGAAATGAAAATGAAATGAAAATGAAATGAAAATGAAATGAAAATGAAATGAAAATGAAATGAAAATGAAATGAAAATGAAATGAAAATGAAATGAAAATGAAATGAAAATGAAAATGAAATGAAAATGAAATGAAAATGAAATGAAAATGAAATGAAAATGAAATGAAAATGAAATGAAAATGAAATGAAAATGAAATGAAAATGAAATGAAAATGAAATGAAAATGAAATGAAAATGAAATGAAAATGAAATGAAAATGAAATGAAAATGAAATGAAAATGAAATGAAAATGAAATGAAAATGAAATGAAAATGAAATGAAAATGAAATGAAAATGAAATGAAAATGAAATGAAAATGAAATGAAAATGAAATGAAAATGAAATGAAAATAAAATGAAAATGAAATGAAAATGAAATGAAAATGAAATGAAAATGAAATGAAAATGAAATGAAAATGAAATGAAAATGAAATGAAAATGAAATGAAAATGAAATGAAAATGAAATGAAAATGAAATGAAAATGAAATGAAAATGAAATGAAAATGAAATGAAAATGAAATGAAAATGAAATGAAAATGAAATGAAAATGAAATGAAAATGAAATGAAAATGAAATGAAAATGAAATGAAAATGAAATGAAAATGAAATGAAAATGAAATGAAAATGAAATGAAAATGAAATGAAAATGAAATGAAAATTAAATGAAAATGAAATGAAAATGAAATGAAAATGAAATGAAAATGAAATGAAAATGAAATGAAAATGAAATGAAAATGAAATGAAAATGAAATGAAAATGAAATGAAAATGAAATGAAAATGAAATGAAAATGAAATGAAAATGAAATGAAAATGAAAATGAAATGAAAATGAAATGAAAATGAAATGAAAATGAAATGAAAATGAAATGAAAATGAAAATGAAATGGAAATGAAAATGAAATGAAAATGAAATGAAAATGAAATGAAAATGAAATGAAAATGAAATGAAATGAAAATGAAATGAAAATAAAATGAAAATGAAATGAAAATGAAATGAAAATGAAATGAAAATGAAATGAAAATGAAATGAAAATGAAATGAAAATGAAATGAAAATGAAATGAAAATGAAATGAAAATGAAATGAAAATGAAATGAAAATGAAATGAAAATGAAATGAAAATGAAATGAAAATGAAATGAAAATGAAATGAAAATGAAATGAAAATGAAATGAAAATGAAATGAAAATGAAATGAAAATGAAATGAAAATGAAATGAAAATGAAATGAAAATGAAATGAAAATGAAATGAAAATGAAATGAAAATGAAATGAAAATGAAATGAAAATGAAATGAAAATGAAATGAAAATGAAATGAAAATGAAATGAAAATGAAATGAAAATGAAATGAAAATGAAATGAAAATGAAATGAAAATGAAATGAAAATGAAATGAAAATGAAATGAAAATGAAATGAAAATGAAATGAAAATGAAATGAAAATGAAATGAAATGAAAATGAAATGAGAAATGAAAATGAAATGAAAATGAAATGAAAATGAAATGAAAATGAAATGAAAATGAAATGAAAATGAAATGAAAATGAAATGAAAATGAAATGAAAATGAAATGAAAATGAAATGAAAATGAAAATGAAATGAAAATGAAATGAAAATGAAATGAAAATGAAATGAAAATGAAATGAAAATGAAGAGAAAATGAAATGAAAATGAAATGAAAATGTAATGAAAATGAAATGAAAATGAAATGAAAATGAAATGAAAATGAAATGAAAATGAAATGAAAATGAAATGAAAATGAAATGAAAATGAAATGAAAATGAAATGAAAATGAAATGAAAATGAAATGAAAATGAAATGAAAATGAAATGAAAATGAAATGAAAATGAAATGAAAATGAAATGAAAATGAAATGAAAATGAAATGAAAATGAAATGAAAATGAAATGAAAATGAAATGAAAATGAAATGAAAATGAAATGAAAATGAAATGAAAATGAAATGAAAATGAAATGAAAATGAAATGAAAATGAAATGAAAATGAAATGAAAATGAAATGAAAATGAAATGAAAATGAAATGAAAATGAAATGAAAATGAAATGAAAATGAAATGAAAATGAAATGAAAATGAAATGAAAATGAAATGAAAATGAAATGAAAATGAAATGAAAATGAAATGAAAATGAAATGAAAATGAAATGAAAATGAAATGAAAATGAAATGAAAATGAAATGAAAATGAAATGAAAATGAAATGAAAATGAAATGAAAATGAAATGAAAATGAAATGAAAATGAAATGAAAATGAAATGAAAATGAAATGAAAATGAAATGAAAATGAAATGAAAATGAAATGAAAATGAAATGAAAATGAAATGAAAATGAAATGAAAATGAAATGAAAATGAAATGAAAATGAAATGAAAATGAAATGAAAATCAAATGAAAATCAAATGAAAATGAAATGAAAATGAAATGAAAATGAAATGAAATTGAAATGAAAATGAAATGAAAATGAAATGAAAATGAAATGAAAATGAAATGAAAATGAAATGAAAATGAAATGAAAATGAAATGAAAATGAAATGAAAATGAGATGAAAATGAAATGAAAATGAAAATTAAATGAAAATTAAATGAAAATGAAATGAAAATGAAATGAAAATGAAATGAAAATGAATTGAAAATGAAATGAAAATGAAATGAAAATGAAATGAAAATGAAATGAAAATGAAATGAAAATGAAATGAAAATGAAATGAAAATGAAATGAAAATGAAATGAAAATGAAATGAAAATGAAATGAAAATGAAATGAAAATGAAATGAAAATGAAATGAAAATGAAATGAAAATGAAATGAAAATGAAATGAAAATGAAATGAAAATGAAATGAAAATGAAATGAAAATGAAATGAAAATGAAATGAAAATGAAATGAAAATGAAATGAAAATGAAATGAAAATGAAATGAAAATGAAATGAAAATGAAATGAAAATGAAATGAAAATGAAATGAAAATGAAATGAAAATGAAATGAAAATGAAATGAAAATGAAATGAAAATGAAATGAAAATGAAATGAAAATGAAATGAAAATGAAATGAAAATGAAATGAAAATGAAATGAAAATGAAATGAAAATGAAATGAAAATGAAATGAAAATGAAATGAAAATGAAATGAAAATGAAATGAAAATGAAATGAAAATGAAATGAAAATGAAATGAAAATGAAATGAAAATGAAATGAAAATGAAATGAAAATGAAATGAAAATGAAATGAAAATGAAATGAAAATGAAATGAAAATGAAATGAAAATGAAATGAAAATGAAATGAAAATGAAATGAAAATGAAATGAAAATGAAATGAAAATGAAATGAAAATGAAATGAAAATGAAATGAAAATGAAATGAAAATGAAATGAAAATGAAATGAAAATGAAATGAAAATGAAATGAAAATGAAATGAAAATGAAATGAAAATGAAATGAAAATGAAATGAAAATGAAATGAAAATGAAATGAAAATGAAATGAAAATGAAATGAAAATGAAATGAAAATGAAATGAAAATGAAATGAAAATGAAATGAAAATGAAATGAAAATGAAATGAAAATGAAATGAAAATGAAATGAAAATGAAATGAAAATGAAATGAAAATGAAATGAAAATGAAATGAAAATGAAATGAAAATGAAATGAAAATGAAATGAAAATGAAATGAAAATGAAATGAAAATGAAATGAAAATGAAATGAAAATGAAATGAAAATGAAATGAAAATGAAATGAAAATGAAATGAAAATGAAATGAAAATGAAATGAAAATGAAATGAAAATGAAATGAAAATGAAATGAAAATGAAATGAAAATGAAATGAAAATGAAATGAAAATGAAATGAAAATGAAATGAAAATGAAATGAAAATGAAATGAAATGAAATGAAATGAAAATGAAATGAAAATGAAATGAAAATGAAATGAAAATGAAATGAAAATGAAATGAAATGAAATGAAATGAAAATGAAATGAAAATGAAATGAAAATGAAATGAAAATGAAATGAAAATGAAATGAAAATGAAATGAAAATGAAATGAAAATGAAATGAAAATGAAATGAAAATGAAATGAAAATGAAATGAAAATGAAATGAAAATGAAATGAAAATGAAATGAAATGAAATGAAAATGAAATGAAAATGAAATGAAAATGAAATGAAAATGAAATGAAAATGAAATGAAAATGAAATGAAAATGAAATGAAAATGAAATGAAAATGAAATGAAAATGAAATGAAAATGAAATGAAAATGAAATGAAAATGAAATGAAAATGAAATGAAAATGAAATGAAAATGAAATGAAAATGAAATGAAAATGAAATGAAAATGAAATGAAAATGAAATGAAAATGAAATGAAAATGAAATGAAAATGAAATGAAAATGAAATGAAAATGAAATGAAAATGAAATGAAAATGAAATGAAAATGAAATGAAAATGAAATGAAAATGAAATGAAAATGAAATGAAAATGAAATGAAAATGAAATGAAAATGAAATGAAAATGAAATGAAAATGAAATGAAAATGAAATGAAAATGAAATGAAAATGAAATGAAAATGAAATGAAATGAAATGAAAATGAAATGAAAATGAAATGAAAATGAAATGAAAATGAAATGAAAATGAAATGAAAATGAAATGAAAATGAAATGAAAATGAAATGAAAATGAAATGAAAATGAAATGAAAATGAAATGAAAATGAAATGAAAATGAAATGAAAATGAAATGAAAATGAAATGAAAATGAAATGAAAATGAAATGAAATGAAATGAAATGAAATGAAATGAAATGAAATGAAATGAAAATGAAATGAAAATGAAATGAAATGAAAATGAAAATGAAATGAAAATGAAATGAAAATGAAATGAAAATGAAATGAAAATGAAATGAAAATGAAATGAAAATGAAATGAAAATGAAATGAAAATGAAATGAAAATGAAATGAAAATGAAATGAAAATGAAATGAAAATGAAATGAAAATGAAATGAAAATGAAATGAAAATGAAATGAAAATGAAATGAAAATGAAATGAAAATGAAATGAAAATGAAATGAAAATGAAATGAAAATGAAATGAAAATGAAATGAAAATGAAATGAAAATGAAATGAAAATGAAATGAAAATGAAATGAAATGAAATGAAAATGAAATGAAAATGAAATGAAAATGAAATGAAAATGAAATGAAAATGAAATGAAAATGAAATGAAAATGAAATGAAAATGAAATGAAAATGAAATGAAAATGAAATGAAAATGAAATGAAAATGAAATGAAAATGAAATGAAAATGAAATGAAAATGAAATGAAAATGAAATGAAAATGAAATGAAAATGAAATGAAAATGAAATGAAAATGAAATGAAAATGAAATGAAAATGAAATGAAAATGAAATGAAAATGAAATGAAAATGAAATGAAAATGAAATGAAAATGAAATGAAAATGAAATGAAAATGAATGAAAATGAAATGAAAATGAAATGAAAATGAAATGAAAATGAAATGAAAATGAAATGAAAATGAAATGAAAATGAAATGAAAATGAAATGAAAATGAAATGAAAATGAAATGAAAATGAAATGAAAATGAAATGAAAATGAAATGAAAATGAAATGAAAATGAAATGAAAATGAAATGAAAATGAAATGAAAATGAAATGAAAATGAAATGAAAATGAAATGAAAATGAAATGAAAATGAAATGAAAATGAAATGAAAATGAAATGAAAATGAAATGAAAATGAAATGAAAATGAAATGAAAATGAAATGAAAATGAAATGAAAATGAAATGAAAATGAAATGAAAATGAAATGAAAATGAAATGAAAATGAAATGAAAATGAAATGAAAATGAAATGAAAATGAAATGAAAATGAAATGAAAATGAAATGAAAATGAAATGAAAATGAAATGAAAATGAAATGAAAATGAAATGAAATTGAAATGAAAATGAAATGAAAATGAAATGAAAATGAAATGAAAATGAAATGAAAATGAAATGAAAATGAAATGAAAATGAAATGAAAATGAAATGAAAATGAAATGAAAATGAAAATTAAATGAAAATGAAATGAAAATTAAATGAAAATGAAAATGAAAATGAAATGAAAATGAAATGAAAATGAAATGAAAATGAAATGAAAATGAAATGAAAATGAAATGAAAATGAAATGAAAATGAAATGAAAATGAAATGAAAATGAAATGAAAATGAAATGAAAATGAAATGAAAATGAAATGAAAATGAAATGAAAATGAAATGAAAATGAAATGAAAATGAAATGAAAATGAAATGAAAATGAAATGAAAATGAAGTGAAAATGAAATGAAAATGAAATGAAAATGAAATGAAAATGAAATGAAAATGAAATGAAAATGAAATGAAAATGAAATGAAAATGAAATGAAAATGAAATGAAAATGAAATGAAAATGAAATGAAAATGAAATGAAAATGAAATGAAAATGAAATGAAAATGAAATGAAAATGAAATGAAAATGAAATGAAAATGAAATGAAAATGAAATGAAAATGAAATGAAAATGAAATGAAAATGAAATGAAAATGAAATGAAAATGAAATGAAAATGAAATGAAAATGAAATGAAAATGAAATGAAAATGAAATGAAAATGAAATGAAAATGAAATGAAAATGAAATGAAAATGAAATGAAAATGAAATGAAAATGAAATGAAAATGAAATGAAAATGAAATGAAAATGAAATGAAAATGAAATGAAAATGAAATGAAAATGAAATGAAAATGAAATGAAAATGAAATGAAAATGAAATGAAAATGAAATGAAAATGAAATGAAAATGAAATGAAAATGAAATGAAAATGAAATGAAAATGAAATGAAAATGAAATGAAAATGAAATGAAAATGAAATGAAAATGAAATGAAAATGAAATGAAAATGAAATGAAAATGAAATGAAAATGAAATGAAAATGAAATGAAAATGAAATGAAAATGAAATGAAAATGAAATGAAAATGAAATGAAAATGAAATGAAAATGAAATGAAAATGAAATGAAAATGAAATGAAAATGAAATGAAAATGAAATGAAAATGAAATGAAAATGAAATGAAAATGAAATGAAAATGAAATGAAAATGAAATGAAAATGAAATGAAAATGAAATGAAAATGAAATGAAAATGAAATGAAAATGAAATGAAAATGAAATGAAAATGAAATGAAAATGAAATGAAAATGAAATGAAAATGAAATGAAAATGAAATGAAAATGAAATGAAAATGAAATGAAAATGAAATGAAAATGAAAATGAAATGAAAATGAAAATGAAATGAAAATGAAATGAAAATGAAATGAAAATGAAATGAAAATGAAATGAAAATGAAATGAAAATGAAATGAAAATGAAATGAAAATGAAATGAAAATGAAATGAAAATGAAATGAAAATGAAATGAAAATGAAATGAAAATGAAATGAAAATGAAATGAAAATGAAATGAAAATGAAATGAAAATGAAATGAAAATGAAATGAAAATGAAATGAAAATGAAATGAAAATGAAATGAAAATGAAATGAAAATGAAATGAAAATGAAATGAAAATGAAATGAAAATGAAATGAAAATGAAATGAAAATGAAATGAAAATGAAATGAAAATGAAATGAAAATGAAATGAAATGAAAATGAAATGAAAATGAAATGAAAATGAAATGAAAATGAAATGAAAATGAAATGAAAATGAAATGAAAATGAAATGAAATGAAAATGAAATGAAAATGAAATGAAAATGAAATGAAAATTAAATGAAAATTAAATGAAAATTAAATGAAAATTAAATGAAAATGAAATGAAAATAAAGGCTCAAAAACGGCTTTAAATTGGTACTTGGCTTATTTACTCTATATCTCTTAACATAACAGTTTTACGAAGTATCTTACGAAGTCAAAGTCACGATTCGTAAGTAATATATTTTTTTAACGACCCTCGTAAGTTTTTGGAAAGAGATATTTCTAAACAGTTAACACCATGTCAAAGAACATTAAATTAAGTTTAGCTCACAGTTGGTTTTTTCTAAAATATTGATTTTTGGAGGTATGAGAGCATTTCAAATTTTTTTTCAATGCAAGTGACTAATTACCTTCATTGCAAGCACATTTTCAGATGGACTGACATGCTAAAATATAATATTTTCAGAAAAAAGAATACCCAGCACCCTTTTGGCAGCTGCATTGCTAGAGTGTAATATACTTGTTACTCAACACCTTTACTCGATGAAACGAACAGCGGTAAAAGATAGGTTAATAAACATATTAATATAAGTACCTAGGTGACCGAGCTTAGCCCGGCTTTCCGCTTTAAGCCAAGACTTAAACCAAAGTATGTATTTAAATTTTTTTCTTTTTGATTGTATATCGATAAAACAAATAATTTCTTTACAATAACAATATTTTCACCTCACAGTTTAAAAGTACGTATAGCGCTATTAAATGTACGAAGATCGGCAAACAATTATTAGTATGTAATATAATAGAAAGTTTTTACCGAATAAAATAATTTTGGCCGCCTAAATCGGTCCAATACCCCAATGTGCGCTGCTAAACAAATTTTTTTTGCAATGTTGAATATGTTCCAATTTTCGTACAGGGTTAAAATCAAATAAATTAAATAACAGACTTAAATAGAAACGATTCACCAAATAAAAACATTGTGGCCGCCTACATCGGTCAAATACCAGAATGTGAGTTGCTAAACTAAATTTTTTTTGCAATGTTGAATAGTGTTGAATATGACGCAATGGTCGTACAGGGTTAAAATCAAATAACAGACTTCGATAGAAACTATTTTCCGAATAAAATAATTTTGGCTTCGTAAATCGGCCAAATACCCCAATGAGCGTTGCTAAACGAATTTTCTCAGAAATGAAACCTAGTTAGATCGATTTTTCGCCCCGAAGACCCCTATACTGAAAATTTCATCGAAATCGCTAGGGCCGTTTTCGAGAACTCATTTACAAACAAACAAATAAACAAACCAATATTGCTCGTTTAATAGTATTAGATAATTCCAATGCTCACATAATTTTATTTATTGTTGGCAGAAAAAAAATGCTTTAACGAACAGATGCTCCCTAGTAAAAAATACGTTTTCGTTAGAATACTATACGATACTTGATACAAGATGAAAATAAGAGTGTTAAGGAATGTGTTGTTATTGTCGCAAACGAATTATTGAAACTTTATAAGGCCTTCGAAATTCCAACAAAAAGTAAAGACGGCATCGAAAAAATGATTCCAAGATATTTTACGAATTACAACAAAATTAGGAAGAAAGTCCAGCTCGAGCAAAAAACTTTATTGATTCTTTAGATATACTATTATCTAAATTATTATGTATGATGTACGATATATCCCATGAGGATCAAAAAATTAAAACAAAAATTAATTAACTATTTGAAATAATAACACATTAAAAAAATGGTTCGGAAAACCATGTTATATTAAACTTCATGCACTCTAGAAAATAGGTTTCTTTCTTCGTTCTGTTCAGAAGCGTTTTATGTTTTCATTGTGTTTTGTTAACGATAATTAATTTTAACAATAATAAAAATACTATTGTTTTTCTCTAGCAATGCAGCTGCCAAAAGGGTACTGGATTTTTTAAGCTTTTCTGAAAAAAAAATGTTTTAGCGTGTCAAATCCATCTAAAAATGTGCTTGCAATGAAGAAAATTAGTCACTTGCATTGAAAAATACTTTGAAAAAAATATTTAAAATGCTCTCATACATCTAAAAAGCAATATTTAAAAAAAAACCAACTGCGAAATAAATTTCATTTAATATTCTTTGACATGATGTTATCTGTTCAAAAATATCTCTTTTCAAAAATTTACGAGGGTCGTTCAAAAAAATATTACTTACAAATCGTGACTGAGACTTCGTTAAACACTACGGGGGGTCATTCCAAGGTCAAAATTGGTTATGAAAACATGTGTATCTGTTTATTGTGTAGAGTAAATAAGCCAAGTACCAATTTTAAGTTTTTGGGCCTTTAACCCCAGGGAGCCTGGGTTTTTTCCACTAACGAAGTCCAATTTTTTATGCAGATCTTATTTTTTAGCCTTTATCTAACAGAAAATGGGCGGGGAGCGAACAAAATCAGAAAAAGGCACATATGGGTGCTCTAATACACATAGCCCTAGTCAATAGTCTGCGTTCACCTGATTAATGGCTTTACGCCGTGTCAAGCGTAAGCACGGGCATGATTTTGCGTGCGGTGCGTTTCTCGCATGCGCCGCAATTATTTACGGGGAATGCGGAAAGTGTCCAATTAGAACACGATAATTCTTTAATGCGGATGGCTAAAAAAAAGTTTGTTATTCGGTGTGAAATGGCTTTGGTTTCGGTATGCAAGATAGTTTTATTAGAAAACAGTTTATTGAGATTAAGAATATTAAAAAATATTTAATTAATTTCAAAGAAAATATTGAAAAATAGATTTCCATCGTCGAAATAGTTCAAGAATAGCGACAACTCTATTTTTTTAAAAATTGTTCTGTCAGTTTTTTGATACTTCGTATAATAGATACTCATATTGCCTTTCTTTTGAAACCAATATGTAACGAACCCTTTTGCTCGTTACTGATTTTTGCTGAGGTAGGCTCAGTGAGTAAGCCAGGGGTTCTTACAAAATAATTTATTTACCAATGATCCCTTTGTTTTAAATAAGAAAGCCAGCGTTTTAGTTTTAAACTGTAGTGTAATTCTTTATTATTTTCATTTGTTTTATTTATTGCTTAATGAGTACGTTACTTAGTTATTATTAATTATTAAGCATTACATAAATTAAAGTGATTTAATTAATCCTTGCTTATTCATATTTATTCCGTTATTTGCTATGATCCCTCTCGCTGTGAGTGACTATGATAGAACTCAGATTAAAACTATGTTCGAAGGGTGGAGGTACCTTCGCTTAAGATAACTACGTTTTGTTTTTAGAGTAAACAACGTTCGAAGGGTGAGGACACCTTCGCTTAGATAACTACGCCTGTCTTAGAGTAAACAACGTTCGAAGGGTGAGTGTACCCTCGCTTAAGATAACTACGCCTGAGCTTAGAGTAAAACTATGTTCGAAGGGTGAGTACACCTTCGCTTAAGATAACTACGTTTTGAACTTATAGTAAACAAAGTTCGAAGGGTGAGTACACCTTCGCTTACGATAACTACGCCTGAGCTTAGAGTAAAACTATGTTCGAAGGGTGAGTACACCTTCGCTTAAAATAACTACGTTTTGAACTTATAGTAAACAAAGTTCGAAGGGTGAGTACACCTTCGCTTACGATAACTACGCCTGAGCTTAGAGTAAAACTATGTTCGAAGGGTGAGTACACCTTCGCTTAAAATAACTACGTTTTGAGCTTATAGTAAACAAAGTTCGAAGGGTGAGTACACCTTCGCTTACGATAACTACGCCTGAGCTTAGAGTTAAACTATGTTCGAAGGGTGAGTACACCTTCGCTTATGATAACTACGCCTGACTTAGAGTAAACAACGTTCGAAGAGTGAGGACACCTTCGCTTAAGATAACTACGTCTTGAACTTAGAGTAAGCAACGTTCGAAGGGTGAGTACACCTTCGCTTAAGATAACTACGTTTTGAACTTAAAGTAAGCAACGTTCGAAGAGTGAGGACACCTTCGCATAAGATAACTACGCCTGACTTAGATTAAACACTATGTTCGAAGGGTGAGTACACCTTCGCTTAAGATAACTAAGTTTTGAACTTAGAGTAAGCAACGTTCGAAGGGTGAGTACACCTTCGCTTAAGATAACTACGCCTGACTTAGAGTAAACAACGTTCGAAGGGTGACTACACCTTCGCTTAAGATAACTACGTTTTGAACTTAGAGTAAGCTACTTTCGAAGGGTGAGTACACCTTCGCTTAAGATAACTACGCCTGACTTAGAGTAAACAATGTTCGAAGGGTGAGTACACCTTCGCTTAAGATAACTACGTTTTGAACTTAGAGTAAGCAACGTTCGAAGGGTGAGTACACCTTCGCTTAAGATAACTACGCCTGACTTAGAGTAAACAATGTTCGAAGGGTGAGTACACCTTCGCTTAAGATAACTACGTTTTGAACTTAGAGTAAGCAACTTTCGAAGGGTGAGTACACCTTCGCTTAAGATAACTACGCCTGACTTAGAGTAAACAACGTTCGAAGGGTGAGTACACCTTCGCTTAAGATAACTACGTTTTGAACTTAGAGTAAGCAACGTTCGAAGGGTGAGTACACCTTCGCTTAAGATAACTACGCCTGACTTAGATTAAACACTATGTTCGAAGGGTGAGTACACCTTCGCTTAAGATAACTACGTTTTGAACTTAGAGTAAGCAACGTTCGAAGGGTGAGTACACCTTCGCTTAAGATAACTACGCCTGACTTAGATTAAACACTATGTTCGAAGGGTGAGTACACCTTCGCTTAAGATAACTACGTTTTGAACTTAGAGTAAGCAACGTTCGAAGGGTGAGTACACCTTCGCTTAAGATAACTACGCCTGACTTAGAGTAAACAACGTTCGAAGGGTGAGTACACCTTCGCTTAAGATAACTACGTTTTAACTAGCTACTCAGTCTCAAAGCATGTGCATGCTACTGCGCCTGCGACAAGACTGCCTGTCCTAAGCAAACGCGACTGCTTTATACTCTCCCGTTGTCTTTCTGTTCCGTGTTCACTTGTTTTGTTTTCCCTGCCTGTGTATATGTGACTGTGTGCATGGCTCTGCATGTTTGTATGTGTGTTTTTATTATTTGTTTACTTATTTGTTATTCCGTACATTATTATTTCCTCAACAGAATATTTATAACATTAATATTATATATTTTAGCTAATAAGAAATAATATAATATAATGATTTATATACATCTTATTCATAATATATAATAAATCTTCAAATTTAATTGAGATAGTTTAATTTACATTTCATGTTTTGGTTGTTTACATTTTCCATATTTAAAATTCAGTTAACAATTCATTTATATAATTTGTGAGGCCCAAATTGTGCAACAATTTGAGTCCTCACACCCCCCCCCCTTTTCTTTCCCCTTCAGTGGTGACCTTCACTTGTCCGTTCTTGCCAATTCGAACATGGTATCGTCTGCCTTCGATAATTCTGCATTAGAAATGGAAGCCGCTGCCGCCTCGTCATCTTCGTTATTGCAGCCTCGATTTCCGAAACCAGTGCCGGTATTAGTGGTCTGCCTGTCTCGTTGGTGCGCTTGTGAACGCTGCACTCTGGCTCAGACGGTGCAACTGTTTGACGACCCTGTCAATTGCGTTTATTGATGGTGCTATGGATAATGTATGCTGTTACGCCGCTGTTGACACCTGATGTTGCTGATAATGCAGCAAATACTTCACTGCTTTGATTAGGCAGCTGCTGCTGTGCTGCCTTGCTGATTTTGTTGACGTTGCTCTAACAGTGTGGCTATGATGCTTTTGATGACGCAGCTGCTACTGCGTTGCTGTGCTGCTTTTGATGACGCAGCTGCTACTGCAATGCTTTTGATGACGCAGCTGCTACTGCGTTGCTGTGCTACTTTTGGTGACGCAGCTGCTACTGCGATGCTGTGCTGCTTTTGATGACGCAGTTGCCACTGTGCTGCTGTGCTGCTTTTGATGATGCAGCTGCTACTGCGATGCTGTGATGCTTTTGATGATGCAGCTGCTACTGCGTTGTTGTGCTGCTTTTGATGACGCAGCTGCTACTGCGCTTCTGTGACGCTTTTGATGCTGCAGCTGCTACTGCGATGCTGTGATGCTTTTGATGACGCAGCTGCTACTGCGATGCTTTTGATGACGCAGCTGCTACTGCGCTGCTGTGATGTTTTGATGACGCAGCTGCTACTGCGATGGCAGTTGAGTATGCAGTGGCGGCTGCTGTGGCAGTTGGTTACGCAGATGCTGCTGCGATGGCAGTTTGTGACGCAGATACGGCTGCGATGGCCGTTGAGTATGCAGTTGCGGCTGCTGTGGCAGTTGGTTACGCAGATGCTGCTGCGATGGCAGTTGGTGACGCAGGTGCTGCTGCGATGGCCGTTGATTATGCAGTGGCGGCTGCTGTGGCAGTTGGTTACGCAGATGCTGCTGCGATGGCAGTTTGTGACGCAGATACGGCTGCGATGGCAGTTAGTGACGCAGGTGCTGCTGCGATTGCTTCTGGTTGCTCTTCCTCCTCGCCGTGATATTCTTTCAGATCGCTTATATGACTGGTGCGGATTTTTGCTGCTGTAGGACTTCGGACCTGTACGATGACTGGTGAAATGAAGCCTACTACGGTGTATGGCCCGTGATATTTTGCAGCCAGCTTGGCTGCAAAGTTGTCGACGGCCTTCGAAAGGTGGTGTTCTTTCACCAGAACTTGGTCGCCAATTTGCGGGCTCCATTTGCGTCTGCGTAAATTGTAATATCTGGCCTGATCCTGAGCTGCGCGTTCCATGTTTCGGCGTACAATTTTAAAGATTTCTTGCAGATGGGATGCTTTCTCGGCAGGTGTCTGACTGATTTGTCCAGTGCCTAGGGTATGTTGATCGTAGAGGGCGTTGGGGAGCCTAGGCTCTCTTCCTTGGATCAAGAAGGCGGGACTGTATCCTGTGGAGTCAGATACGCTTGTGTTGATAGCGAGCGTGACTTCTGGAAGTAACTCATCCCATGTCCGGTGGTCGCTGCCGGTAAGTTGTGCTATCACTCTTTTGATGTTACGGTTTGCTCGCTCGGTAGGATTTTCTTGTGGCGTATATGGCGCAGTGAACTGGTGTCTGATGCCCATCTCGCTTAAGAACTTCTTGAAACTTCTAGACGTGAATTGCGTACCATTATCCGTTATAAAAACCTTCGGAACTCCAAAGCGTGCTAAAATACGTTCTCTAAAAGCCTTCTTGAGGGTGTCTGTGGTGGCTTTTCGAAGTGGTATTAGCTCGGCCCATTTTGAAAATTTGTCAAAGAAGACTTATAGCATGGAGTTGCCATGTTTTGACCTGGGCAATGGCCTGACGAAATCGGCACATAACATGCCCCATGGTTCTTCGGCGATCTGAGTGAGCATTTTCCCTGCTGCCTGCTGCTGGTTTGGCTTATACTGCTGACATGAGGAGCACCTCCGTACGTACCGGCTTATGTCGCGAAACATGCCTGGCCAGTAGTACCGGTTGGCTACTCTTGCGATGGTCTTGCGGATGCCCATGTGGCCGGCAGTTGGATTATCGTGATTTTGTTTGATTACCTGTTCTCGTTGGAAACTAGGTACACACATTTTCCACGGTGCACAGTCGTCGTCATTGGCACTGGGTATATGGCGGTATAGTACGCAATTTTCTCTGATGTAGTCCGGATACTTCTCTGGATTCTGTTGGACTTCTGCTTCCCGCTTTGATAGCCATTTGCATATAGGGGCGTTTTCTGCAGAGTCGTCTGACGTTCGAAGCAATTTCTCTCGTGGTTGTCGTGATAGTGCATCGGCTATGACGTTTAACTTTCCCTGCCGGTATTGTATGTCAAATTTATGTTGTTGCAGCTCAAGCGCCCACCTGGCTATTCGCCCTGATGGGCTTTCAATTGAATTTAACCATTTTAGAGAAAGGTGGTCAGTGATGACCGTGAATTGGTACCCCTCTAGGTAGGGACGCATCTTACGAATAGCCCACACAATGGCCAAGCATTTTTTCTCCGTGGCTGAATAATTTTTCTCTGCATTGTTTAGGTGCCGGCTGGCGTATGCGATGACACGTTCTTGGTCATCATGGCCCTGCGTGAGAACCGCACCTAGACCGTAATCACTGGCATCTGTTTGTAACTTGAACTTCTTGGTGAAATCTGGACATGCTAGCACTGGAGCTTCGGTCAGTCTAGCTTTTAATGTTTCGAACGCTTGCTTTTGGACATCTCCCCATTTCCAGTGCTTACCCTTCTTTAGCAATCCTGTGAGTGGGTGCACTACGTCTGAAAATTCCAGTACAAAACGTCTATACCATGAGGCTATTCCAAGGCACCTGCGTAGTTGCTTTACATTAGTTGGTGGTTCGAGTTCTTGAATGGCGGCTACCTTGTCCGGGTCGGTGTGAATACCTTGGTCGCTGACGACGTGTCCTAGATACTTCAGCTTGTTTTTAAAGAATTCGCATTTCTCCACGTTTATTTTTAAATTCGCCGCCTGTAGTCGCCGGAATACTTCCTGAAGATGTCGCATGTGTTCCTCTAGCGAGGTCCCGATCACTATTATATCGTCGAGATAAGCAAATGCATGCGGCTCCATGTCGGGTCCTATGACCTGGTCTAGTGCACGTTGAAACGTCGCTGGCGCTGAGTGTAGCCCAAATGGCATAACGCACCATTGATAGAACCCTCTTCCTGGGACGGTAAATGCTGTGTACGGTTTACTGCTCTCCTCCATAGGAATCTGAAAGTATCCATTCTTCAGGTCGAGCGTACTTATATATTTGGCGCTTTTGAGCCTATCCAATATATGGTGGATTCGCGGTAATGGGTACGCATCGGGAATAGATTTGGCATTGAGTTGCCTGTTCGGGCGCCATTTGTAACGAACCCTTTTGCTCGTTACTGATTTTTGCTGAGGTAGGCTCAGTGAGTAAACCAGGGGTTCTTACAAAATAATTTATTTACCAATGATCCCGTTGTTTTAAATAAGAAAGCCAGCGTTTTAGTTTTAAACTGTAGTGTAATTCTTTATTATTTTCATTTGTTTTATTTATTGCTTAATGAGTACGTTACTTAGTTATTATTAATTATTAAGCATTTCATAAATTAAAGTGATTTAATTAATCCTTGCTTATTCATATTTATTCCGTTATTTGCTATGATCCCTCTCGCTGTGAGTGACTATGATAGAACTCAGATTAAAACTATGTTCGAAGGGTGGAGGTACCTTCGCTTACGATAACTACGTTTTGTTTTTAGAGTAAACAACGTTCGAAGGGTGAGGACACCTTCGCTTAGATAACTACGCCTCTCTTAGAGTAAACAACGTTCGAAGGGTGAGTGTACCCTCGCTTAAGATAACTACGCCTGAGCTTAGAGTAAAACTATGTTCGAAGGGTGAGTACACCTTCGCTTAAGATAACTACGTTTTGAACTTATAGTAAAGAAAGTTAGAAGGGTGAGTACACCTTCGCTTATGATAACTACGCCTGAGCTTAGAGTAAAACTATGTTCGAAGGGTGAGTACACCTTCGCTTAAAATAACTACGTTTTGAACTTATAGAAAACAAGGTTCGAAGGGTGAGTACACCTTCGCTTACGATAACTACGCCTGAGCTTAGAGTAAAACTATGTTCGAAGGGTGAGTACACCTTCGCTTAAAATAACTACGTTTTGAACTTATAGAAAACAAAGTTCGAAGGGTGAGTACACCTTCGCTTACGATAACTACGCCTGAGCTTAGAGTAAAACTATGTTCGAAGGGTGAGTACACCTTCGCTTAAAATAACTACGTTTTGAACTTATAGAAAACAAAGTTCGAAGGGTGAGTACACCTTCGCTTACGATAACTACGCCTGAGCTTAGAGTTAAACTATGTTCGAAGGGTGAGTACACCTTCGCTTACGATAACTACGCCTGACTTAGAGTAAACAACGTTCGAAGAGTGAGGACACCTTCGCTTAAGATAACTACGTCTTGAACTTAGAGTAAGCAACGTTCGAAGGGTGAGTACACCTTCGCTTAAGATAACTACGTTTTGAACTTAAAGTAAGCAACGTTCGAAGAGTGAGGACACCTTCGCTTAAGATAACTACGCCTGACTTAGATTAAACACTATGTTCGAAGGGTGAGTACACCTTCGCTTAAGATAACTAAGTTTTGAACTTAGAGTAAGCAACGTTCGAAGGGTGAGTACACCTTCGCTTAAGATAACTACGCCTGACTTAGAGTAAACAACGTTCGAAGGGTGACTACACCTTCGCTTAAGATAACTACGTTTTGAACTTAGAGTAAGCAACGTTCGAAGGGTGAGTACACCTTCGCTTAAGATAACTACGCCTGACTTAGATTAAACACTATGTTCGAAGGGTGAGTACACCTTCGCTTAAGATAACTACGTTTTGAACTTAGAGTAAGCAACGTTCGAAGGGTGAGTACACCTTCGCTTAAGATAACTACGCCTGACTTAGATTAAACACTATGTTCGAAGGGTGAGTACACCTTCGCTTAAGATAACTAAGTTTTGAACTTAGAGTAAGCAACGTTCGAAGGGTGAGTACACCTTCGCTTAAGATAACTACGCCTGACTTAGATTAAACACTATGTTCGAAGGGTGAGTACACCTTCGCTTAAGATAACTACGTTTTGAACTTAGAGTAAGCAACGTTCGAAGGGTGAGTACACCTTCGCTTAAGATAACTACGCCTGACTTAGAGTAAACAACGTTCGAAGGGTGAGTACACCTTCGCTTAAGATAACTACGTTTTAACTAGCTACTCAGTCTCAAAGCATGTGCATGCTACTGCGCCTGCGACAAGACTGCCTGTCCTAAGCAAACGCGACTGCTTTATACTCTCCCGTTGTCTTTCTGTTCCGTGTTCACTTGTTTTGTTTTCCCTGCCTGTGTATATGTGACTGTGTGCATGGCTCTGCATGTTTGTATGTGTGTTTTTATTATTTGTTTACTTATTTGTTATTCAGTACATTATTATTTCCTCAACAGAATATTTATAACATTAATATTATATATTTTAGCTAATAAGAAATAATATAATATAATGATTTATATACATCTTATTCATAATATATAATGAATCTTCAAATTTAATTGAGATAGTTTAATTTACATTTCATGTTTTGGTTGTTTACATTTTCCATATTTAAAATTCAGTTAACAATTCATTTATATAATTTGTGAGGCCCAAATTGTGCAACAATTTGAGTCCTCACAAATAAAGCTTAGTTTTTTCTCAAAAACAGCAAAAAAACAAGCTAGATTTACTAGGTTTCCTAGACGATACTGCAGGCAAAATCAAACAAGTTTCATTTTTAAACAATGCGTGCGATGCGGGGAAGTCGCAAAGCACTCATTTATCGCAAAATCGTGCCTACGTTGGACATCTTCATTAACCAACATAGTTTGATTTTGTAATCTGCCCGCATTAAGCGCACAGCAAAGCACGCAACACATTTCTCGTGTCTTCGTTAGAAACGGCGTTTGCAATAAATGCATGCGTCCGCATCGCACGCATTGTTTAAACATGAATCTTTTTTAATTTTGCCCGCAGTATCGTGCGGATAATACTTCAATGAAGATTAATTAAGATTGATTAATCTAATTACTAATTTTTTTTCTGCGGATTATATGGATTTTTACCTCTTGAATCCAAATCTGAAAAAATATCAGGCCGCTCGCAATTGGTTTAGGAGTTATAGGCCTTCACATTTCGAAAATATGGCCTAATAATCCGAGCTGGTTTTTTCAGTTTTCCAACAAAACTAGGCTTTATTGGTGTCAAAAGAAAGGTAATATGAGTATCGTGTCCACGCTGGACACGGCATTATTTTGTAAAACGCACGCAATCACCTTACTTAGGCTTTTTGTCTGGCAATTCCATTTCCATATGAATTAGAACAAACCCTCTCTCTCAGTGAAATTTTCCTATACATATATTGCCAGAAAAAAAAAAACTAACGTAAGTGACTGCGTTGATTTTACAAAATAAGGCCAAAATTTGTAATAAGTGAATAAAAACACAATTACGCAATTCACAAGGCCTCTTTTACATCTTATGTCGTATATCAAAGTTATACAAAATACTGCACATGTGAGCATCCCTAAAGCGAGGTACACATTAGCGATCATGAGTGATACTCATGCTCAAATTCTCTCTTTTTACGCAGGTTCGCGTGTGTGGCCTCTCATCATTCAACAGTAAACCACAGAAATTATGTGGTTGAATTTTTGAATGTCACTCAGGATCATTAATGTGTACCCCGCTTTAATAGTTGTATCGTTGTATGACATATTTCTACCACATAAATTAACAAATATTATTATACAGTGGCTCACAACGAAAGTCGGGCAGGCATTTCTTAGCACTTTCGCATTGATTTCAGAAATGAAAATGTATGAAGAATATTGCAATATTTATTTTTTTCAAAACGTTATTTTTTGGTAAACAAAATAAAACAGATACATAATTAAAAAATTAGAACATAACGGTAAAACAAATTTAAATCGAAACAAACCTATAAAAACGAGCTCACATTGAAAGTCGGGCAAGTAAAAAAAAATGCAAATTGTTGTCCTTAAACCGTTATTCCTGCTTACAACTTTTTACTACTGTTGGAATAACTTCAGTCAAATGCAAAACTTGAAAAAATAAACATTTCGCGAGAAGTGATTCAATCAACACTGGCAGAAAGGCAGATCGTGATAGATTATTATTTGAAAGGAAAATCCGAGCAACAAATTTCACAAATTGCCTTAAAAATTAAATCAACAGTGCACGATATAATCTAGCATTATATACAAGATAAGAGAATATGCTATAAAGAACGTACAGTAGCTAAAAATAAACTTAGCTCCAAAGATGAAAGGTATTTTTTAAGAGAAATAATAAAAGACCCATTTTTATTTGCACTAAAACTACAGGTCATGTTAAAACTCAATTTGAAAAAGAGTCTACACTCAGAAACAATTTGAAGAGTTTTGAGAAAAAAATGTTTAAATTGAGGAGTAGCACGAAAAAAGCACTGTATTAGAAAGAAATATGTAATAAAACGCCCCAATTTCGTGCATGAGCACATGCCCAAAGACTTTCTATTCTGGAGCAAGGTTAATAAAACCGAAAGCATTAAGATCTTTAGCACTTTTAAACAATAAACTTTTAGTACAGGTTATGTTTACCAATGAGAGTTTATTTAATTTATATGGTTCAGATGGAAAGCGAAAACCGAATGAAGAATTTTGCAATAAAAATTCTAAACATACGATTAAGCATGGTAGAGGATCAGTCATGGTTTGGGCCTGCGTCTGATGTTGGAAGGATTCATTTTATTGAAGGTGCAATGGACAAAAATATTTTCCTTGACATTCTCATGGCGCAAGTAAAAGAAAGTGCGGGTAAATAAGGAATAGCAGACAATTTTTAGTTTTACCAAGACAATGACCTGAAACATACGACGCTCTTGGTAAAGAATTGTGTACTTAATATTTGTCCAAATGTCAAAAACAACCTCACAAGGCCCAGATTAAATTGTTATAGAACATCTATAAGATAAACTTGAGCCCTGAGTGCAGTATCCGTAGTAAGAAAATGAAGAGTAGAATCAGATTGGAGCTGAAGTTTTTAAAAATTTGGTTGCACCCATTTCAAAAAGGCTGCAGGCAGTCATATAAGAAAAAGGATTGGCAACAAAATATTAAATTCTTAGTTTTAGCATTGAATTCCTTATCTGCCCGACTTTCAATGTGAGCTCGTTTTTAAAGCTTTGGTTTGATTTACTTTTGTTTTACCGTTATGTTCTAATTTTTTAACTATGTTTCTGTTTAATTTTGCTCACCAATAAAGAGCGTTTTGAAAAAAATATTTACTCCGAGTTTCTTCTCACATTTTCATTTCTGAAACCAATGCTAAGAAATGCCTGTCCGACTTTCGTTGTTAGCCACTGTAATTCTCTTTTTTCCCAACTTAGTTTATCTGAATATCGTGATTTGCTTTAATGTTGATGGGGATAGTGCAGACGATTAAAAGAAAATTTTAAAGAAAAATTAAAAAAACACAGAAATAATTATTTCATGTGAAATAACAACAGAATTGATACAACAGTCGAAAAAAATAGAACAATAGGCAACTCTGTCAATAGGCATTTCCTAAGGAGGGCGATTTACTAAAGCAAAAATATTTGTTTTATAATAGACTTAATGCAAAGTAACGTAATGTTGTCAACTGGCATCGTGATGGGACGTAATGTAAGAAAATGTATAGCAATTATAATGGACAGTAGGCAGGCAGTTTTTTGTCGTAAAGAATTACACGTTTCCGTACAAGTTTCTTTACAAGAGTTTCTTTACTTTGGTCAATTGAGGAAAAGAGTTTTACTCCTCTGGAAGTTAAATAAGTTGATGCCCCGTAATCCTCAAGGAAAGGTGGGAAGAGTATGGGCCGAGCTCGTCCATCAGAGCTCAAAGAGCTTATTTTTTAGAGATTTGAGTCAGGGGTGTCCAACCGTGCAGAGACCATTCAACGTGTTCCTCTTTAATAATTTTTTTATTATCGGATCCGACGTTTAGTTTTTTTTAGCGCTTTTGAAGAGATAAAAAGTCGAACATTTGGCTTTGGAGTTTATGATATTTTTAAGTACCGTTTGCTTACTAGGTGTTTACTATACAATATTACTTTTTTATTATGTTTTATTCTCATATTCGTAATGCATTATTTTATTAAAGTTGTTAGTTTTAAGGTGAAAATCAAAAAGCGCAGTGCAAAATTGTGTGGATCGTTTGTTTCGATTATTTTTTGTTTAAGTGTCTTAAATTTACTAATTAAATTAAAAAGTTCGAGGTGTTTACAGTTTTCTTAATTAATATAAATGGCGGTTGTGTAAGTGTGAATATATTGAAAATTGTAAAATTTAAGGTTTAGAATTTTGCCAAAATTGTGCATTACGTCATATTAAAATGATTCTTACTGTTTTTGAATTCTTGGTTAATTCCCAGTCCATGTACAAAAAGTTCCCCTGCGGCATTCTGTGCCTAATTGGCAGAGATGGGCGTAGTGCACTAAATTTGTAGTTTCAGCTTACATGTACTGATAGTTTAAAAATGAAAGTGAAGATTTTTTCACTCAGATTCATATAAGAATAGTGGAAAAAAATTTGTACAGCTTAGTGCAACTTTGTTTTTTGCACTAAATTAATAGTCCAAAAAAATACCTGCACTAATAGTAGTAAAACACAGAAAGTTTTCACTCAATCGAAAAAAATGGGAACAGTTTATTTTTAGTATTGAGTATTTATATATTACACAAAAATTTGTGTGTTTCTATGCTATTCTTAGTAAAATAGAAGAAAAAATAGCTCGAAAATTGTTATTTTTAATTATAGACTTTTTAATCCGAGTCTGACTGAAATAGTTTCAAAATCAGTCATATTTGAAAGTTGAGCGGAAACACTTTGCACTATTTGAGAGTAGTGGAGATTTAGTAACTACCACTCAATTTAGTTATAGTGCAGCAATATAAAACTATAACTTAAATCCCTAGTGATAGTGAAGAGATGTTTCACTATCTAGTGATAGTGAAGAGATGTTTCACTATCACTAAGCTGGTAAAAACATACTGAAAAATATAATTTCTTTAAATAAATTTTAGTGGTAGTGAAAGGCTTAGTGCACTCAGCATTTAGTTCACCACTCCCAACTCTGCTAATTAGGTACGTCGTTGATTCCGCGAAAGAAGCCGTTTGATGATCGGGTAAATGGGAACGGGACAGCAGTAAGAAAAGCGATGCTGTTTATAATCATGACGCTAGTAAACTCGGAAACGCGGACTAAGACAGTCACTTTTATCGGAGCTATAAGAGAGCAGATATCAATTTTTGTAACCAATCTCCAAGCTTAGTGCAGGGAAGTAGACCGATATAAAGTCAAAATGTTGCGAGACTATTCACCTTGGCTTGAAAACTGTTTAGTTTTTAAAACTAAGATCACAAAATAAAGCACAAACTTGCCAAGTTAACTCTTCATCGCTTAGATCTAAACAAAAACCAAAAAAATGAAAAATATAAATTTAAGTATAACCATCTTAAGCTTTAATAATTGGTTACCAAACCATTACAGTTACATTCATAGCAAAATTTTTCTCTCACTAAAACTTTACAACAGTATTCTTAAAACTAAGCTAGAATTTATAACTGGGCCAAGTTTAGTAACAATATTTGTTACTCAATTACAAATTAACCGACCAAAAAAAAACACAAGGGGGCTGCCGTTAATGGAAGAAATTCCATTTCTTGAGAATGGCAAACTTTGTAAATATCGAGAACGAAAATAACCAGGGGGCAAACAAAAAAAAGGAGCTCCTTTACAGGCGTGACGCTCTACCTGTGGCGTTTGCTTTGTTGGATTATTGGACATTACACCCTTCCTTCGTTGTTTTATTTTTAGTTTTTACATTTTCTTTCTTTTTTTGAAGCGAAGCTTTTTACGCCTTGTTTTGTGATTTGCTTGAGTAAAGTCTGAAAAACGACACTTTTTTCCATACACCTTTTTTTAGAATTGTTGTTGTTTTTTACTTGCGTCTATTACAACAAGAGTATATAAAATTAAAAATATTTTTTGCAGGTAAGCAGTGAGAATCGAACTCGCACCCTCTCGATCGACAGTTCTATACACTAACCACTACACCAAAACTCTTCATATTAATTTTGATGTGATTCATTCAGTACTAAGTATTAACTGAAGCTATGTTGCAGTAGATGACAACAATTTATTAAAGAGATTGTGCATTAGCTATCCTACATATTCTATTGTGAATGCGTGAAGCTATAATGCAGCAGATTACAATAATCGCTCAAATACTACGTTTCTATGGCGAGTTAAGTCGGGGTTGACTCGGGATTAATTACCATTTAAACGCGAGTTGAGTTGAATTTCGTCAAATCCACAAAACTCCACGAAACTTCTTAGATTTAACTGAGTTAGATTCGATGCGTTCAGAATTTTTTGATGCGTTCAGAGTTGCTCAACTGTTGAACGAGGTTTTATTGATTATTTGTTATTTTATTTCTGTCCCTGCGCTGACATAAAATGTAACAAACTATTCCGCAGGCACACAAAGTAGCGGAAGCTAATACTGATTAAAGACTCAACATGTTTAGTATATTTTGTACCTTCTGAACGCACATATTTATACTAAGAAAAAATGGCGAATAGAATGGCTGAAGTCCAATTCGATTCAATGGCCGCATTCCTGCCGAAAAAGTGATCAGGTAGCGAAGTAGCATAAAGTGATACTTTCTGGTTAATGGGTGTTTTTGCAAAACGTTAAACGGCAAACAGCTGTTCGCCATTCGTTGTTTTTTTTAACATCTAAAATTTGTTTATACTATTGTGCATTCGTTTCTCACAAGAAATCATTTATTAACAGCTTTATTGAAGAATGATAGAATAATCTTCTAATAATTAATAATAATCTATTTTCATTTCGCAGCACAACTTCAGCAGCAATTAACAATTTGAAGCCATGTTTTTTTAGCTGTCAAAATGAAAAGAGCATAAGCAGCTCGACCAAAGAAGCATACAATTTTTTCGATACCTAATATGGCGACCGCTCGGGGAGCATGTTGTTTGAGCGCATTATGATACATACCATTCAGCCCGAAAGTTGTGGAACAGCAAATTTTCTGCTGAATGGGGCCAATGTTGTGCATGGAAACACTATCGAGCTAGAAACGCCATTTTGTCAACTTGACGAAAACCCAACTCAGGCTCAATTCGCCATGGAAATGTAGTAAAAAGCATTGTGTATTAGCTTTCCAAACAACAAAACTAGCAAGGTTCCATTAAACGGGTTGAAAATTATCACAAGATGCCAATTGTCTTAGGTGTCGATTTCCATTGCGAATTCAGACATGAATGTTTATAGGCACTTAAGGCAAGTCCGGTGGTCTAGCGCTCGAAAATTTAAGGTATTTTTAGGATTTTTTTAAAAAGTTAAAATATTGAACAACGATATTTAAACTTTTAAGGTATTTTGTAACACTCATTCATTAAAAAGAAATCTTTCTTTATTTTAAAAAATTGTTGATCTGAAAAATAAAAACCAAAAATATTATTAAGCACTATGAGTGCACAATAGAGTGGACCTTATTTAAAAAAGACCTCCCCAAGGGCTCAAACTGGTGTAATTGATGATAAATAACATGATGATGATGAAATCAGCGCACCAAGATTAGTCGAAAATAATACAAATATTGCTGGGAAAAATCCAAAAATTAAAATTTTTACCCCCTGAGTTATTCAAGTAATTTGAGGTGATACCCTTATTAAACTGAAAAATTTTTGGAAAAAACAAAAAAAACTTAACTGTTTTCTTATTTCAAATGGAATTGCAAATAAAAATATATTAAAAAAAAAATTTTCTTTCATGGTACATTTAGTGCACTCGAAAAAAGATATTGAAAATTAACTTCTTAAAACAGCTTGTTTTTTACCAGTTATTAAGTGTAAAATATACGATGTTTTTTAAATAAAACTTTGATTCTAGTTCCAGCGATAGCCACTGATGTTATGAATAGCATATTTAAATTTCAGATGATCCGGCTGAATAGTGTTTGTTTTCCTACAACACCATGCCGAAAAAAGTAGTTTCGAGATAAATGAGTATAAAGAGTATGAATCCAGACGAAAAACTGTGGCTCGACACCTACTAAAATGGCTTTAGAAGTGAAAATAACGTCAGAAAGACTATACTTTTGAAATATAAAAAAAAAAATCAATTTCACAAAAATTGTAGGAACTAAACAATGTGTTCTTGATAAATATAATTTGGGAATGATAAGCGATCCAAATATTTGCACCCCACGATTAGGACAACTATTGATGAAATATTTGCTAGAAATATCGATGATATTTTAGATATTAAAACACAATGATTTCATTAACATTTACAAAAACAATTAAACATTAATGCAAAATAATAATGTAAGGTAATAAAATTTACTGGTGGGAATATTATTTTTTTTTAGTTAACTTGTTTTAGGTATTTAAAATTTTTCAATTTAAAAAATTTTTTATTAAAAAAATGCTTCGCTCTCTCGTGTGTCCAGCGAGCATCTGCTTTTTTATTTTATTAAAACTATGTTTTGTTTTTACAACAAAATAAATGTATTTATAAGTGTTTATGTTAATTAATATTAATTACGAAATAGTAAACAAGTTTAAATTCAAAGCAGACGACGGCTTGTACAGAGATTAAACAAGCATCATATTTGTTGCAACTTTAACGATAGTTTAATTAATATTCATTATTGTTACTTAACTTTTTTTTTATAAAATGTCAACTAATATTATATATACTAACTTAATTAGTTACACGAAGCAACTCAATGAAAATTCTTTAACTTATTAGTAGGAAAACAAATAGAAAATAGTAGTTGTGCACATGTTGTATATATAGAATGTAAATTACAAACGTTGTTCGTTTAAAAATAAATAATTTTTGTTAATGTTAAATAGCTCTAGCTAGCATTAAGTTCCTATAAAAGTAAAATATTTAAAACAAAGTGAAATGGAACATTCTTTTGTTTCTTTTTTTTCTTAGATTATTCATAAAAAACGCTTTGAAATATTTTAGAAATATTCGGTTCCAGGGTTCGTTGCAAATATTTATTTATTTCTATTGACCTCGTGGTGAATTTACTTCCCAAAAACATAAATAAACGACAGCTCTTTTCTCAGAATCGCTCTTTATTTTAGTATTAATAATGTTTCTCGTTCATGCGGAGAGGAAAGCTGCTGTCTGCGCCGCTGCTCCTTCTTCGTGGGCACACTCTACACTTATCGGTCGGTTTACACTCGGCCTCTAATCTCTAACGATCTACTCCTCGAGTCCTATGCTTCGGAGAGATAATCTCCGACGATCTACTTCTCACGGCCTATACTTCGGAGAGACAATTTCCGACGATCTACTCCTCGCGACCTATGCTCTGGAGGGAAAATTTTCAACGACCTACCACTCGCGGTCTATGCTTCGAAGGGATAATCTCCGACGATCTACTCCTCACGGCTAATGCTTCGGAGAGATAATCTCCGACAATTTACTACCCGCGGCCTATGCTTCGGAGCGATAATCTACGACGATCTACTTCTCGCGGTCAATACTTCGGAGAGACAATTTCCGACGATCTACTCCTCGCGACCTATGCTCTGGAGGGAAAATTTCCAACGACCTACCACTCGCGAGTTATGTTTTGAAGAGAAAATCTCCGACGATCTACTCCTCGCGACCTATGCTTTGGAGGGAAAATTTCCAACGACCTACCAATCGCGGCCTAAGCTTCGAAGAGATAATCTCCGACGATCTACTCCCCACGGCCTATGCTTCGGAGAGATAGGAGTCTACCACTCCTATGTTTTGAAGAGACAATCTCCGACGATCTACTCCTCGCGACCTATGCTTTGGAGGGAAAGTTTCCAACGACCTACCACTCGCGGCCTATGCTTCGAAGAGATAATCTCCGACGATCTACTCCCCACGGCCTATGCTTCGAAGAGATAATCTCCGACGATCTACTCCCCACGGCCTTTGCTTCGGAGAGATAATCTCTGACGGTCTACTACTCGCGACCTATACTCTGGAGGGACAATCTGCAACGACCTACCACTCACGGCCTATACTTCGGAGAGAAAATTTCCGACGATCTACTCCTCGCGACCTATGCTCTGGAGGAAAAATTTCCAACGACCTACCACTCGCGGCCTATGCTTTGAAGAGACAATCTACCACTCGCGACCTATACTCAGGAGGGACAATCTTCAACGACCTACCACTCGCGGCTTATACTTCGAAGAGATATTCTCCGACGGTCTACCACTCGCGATCTATACTCTGGAGGGACAATCTCCAACGACGTACCACTCGCGGCCTATGCTTTAAAGAGATAATCTCCGAAGGTCTACTCTTCGCGACCTATACTCTGGAGGGACAATTTCTAACAACCTACCACTCGCAGCCTATGCTTCGAAGAAATAATCTCCGAAGGTCTACTACTAGTCCTACTACACTTACCCTGGCTACTACTCGGCTACTGGCCCCGGCTGTGGCTCGAAAAGAACTGACTAAACTAAACTAAAGTGTCGCCTTATATAGGCCAGCCGCCGAGCTTTCTTTCTAAGTGCCGGTTGCTTCTCGTGTTCCTTTTGGCTGGCACTACAGCTGTTTTAGTGCTTTTAACTTTTCTGGTGAATATAACAGCTGACCGTGTGCTTTTATGTGGTTCGTGCCATCGGTGTATCGAGGGTGCACTTCTCGTGTCAACTGCTAGATTGCGCTGAGATTTCCTATTATTTTCTTAACTAAACGAATATGTAGTGACTTATTATAAAGTAAACTTAATATAAATACAATTATTATTTTTAAGAAATAGATAACTTCATTTAATATGTATTTCATGAGTGCTAAATAATGAATGGTTTTCTTTCATGAAAGTAATATAAAGTTAAGATAAGAAATAAGTAAAAGTATGTATGCGATAATGAAGTAAATAAGTAAGATTTCTTAAAGATAACTAAGCGGTAAGTAAAAAATGTAAGTATGCATGAATGAAAGTAATTATAGGTATGTGTGTAATATGAAGTTAAATAACAAAGTAAAAAAACTTCCATAGTGACAATTACATGGTACGTATATAGTATGATAAAAAAGTTAAGTATATAAACAAAGTAAATTAAATATTGTTTTCATTATGGTAATTACACGGTAAGTTAATAGTTAAAAGTTAATATAAGTTAATATAAGTATGCTTAAAGCACAGATAATACAATAGAAAGATGTGCCACCGCCATACAAGCAAGTGGCACAGTAAAATTTGAATGTGGATTTATCATAAATCCACATAAAAGCTTTATGAGAGTCAGCGAGCGAACGATTTAAAGCTTTTGAGAGCGAGAAAATAAGTTAGCGACAATGTGAGCAAATGTGAGCATAATATTGAAAAGCAATAGAAATGATATGTAAAGATTTGATGCACGAAACATCTGAATAAACGATGTAGCTGCCAACAAAATGTAGCAGAATTTCATTAGGTTTTACTTAAAAAATATAGGCAATTTTTTTACTAAGCTACCCTACGAATATTATATAATTTAAAGTTGTTATATTTTTTTGCATTATCTCTTATCTTTTTGTTATATAATTTCAAGAATATAATATCATTAAGATGACATAATCTAGGTATATTTTGTGTGTTGACTTGGTTTTTTATGCCGTTTTGCCACATGATATTTTTAGTGTTATATCATTGTAAGGGCGATTCCATCAGTTGAAGCTTAGCCGGGAATAATGTTGTAAACAATATTTTTAAGTTTTTTAAGTTGTTATTGCAAATACATGCTTAACTATATGAAAAGTAATCAGAAATGCAGTTTTCAATTGTTCTTATTTATACAACAAAAACATTTTTTTAATCATTTTTTGAGTAAAAATTCAATATTTTGGACCGTTCTTGAAAAAAAAATTAAAGAATATATTCACCGACCTAACGCTACAGTTGAATCTATTTTTGTAAAGTGCTTTTATAAAAAATTTGAATTAAATATATTTAAAAATAGCGGATATATTTGGATCGAAAGTCAAAGTTTTGATTTTCATGTCGTTTTTTCTCATTCTTGGTGAACGATGTTTTATGAAAAAGTCGTTGTACCAAAAATTTCTGAAATTTTAAAGATATGGAATTAAAATTACTGAAATTTTTTAAATTTAATTTGCGAAAAATTTCTTTCAAGAAAGATTTTCAATATCAAAATTTACGCAAGTGAAAATGGGTGGAATGAGCGTGATCAAAACTAAGTATGTTACAATCTTATCTAGGATGCACACAATATGTGTTCTCAAAATGAGCGAAGTCCGTCAAGCCATTTAGAGTTGTATAAATGTCAATAAAACAAACAAACCAGAAAATAAGTTTTATTAATATAGACTTTGTGTTAAATTGTTTGAGTATTATAGAACGAATGCAATTCGGAAAGAATTTTCAAAGATTTTTTAGATTTTTTTAAAATTTGAAAAATATGTCCCCAGTTATGATCCTATAACTTCAAAAGTATTTCTTCATATTACAAAATTTATACATTTTTGCAAATAGGACGTTTATATCTTTTATTTAAGCTATCATTTGTATTGATCTAACGATTCTTGTAAAAATTTTCTAAATACTGCATTTGTGAAGGAGTTTAAAAAATATGGTTAATACTCAAAATTACGTCCTATACAGACCAAATATGCGATATCAGATAGCTTTATAATTATATTTCGAAAAGCCTCAGAATTCGGTATTCGACCACAATTTACAAGTAGTGTTTCCCTGATAACATGTGATGGGCGTTGGACAAGAGGGCGTGGCACCTCCTACACCAACCAAATTTGGGATATCAAATTGCTGTGGAGTTATAGGCCGCATAGCCTCGGAAATCGGTATTCGACTACAATTTACACGTTTCACTGATATTATTTTATGGGCGTTACCTCTCCCACACAACTGAAATTTTTGATATTGAATAGCTTTGGAGTTATAGGTGGCCGTACAGCCTCTGATGGCATGTTATGGGCATTTGGCAAAAGGGGCGTGGCAGCAACACACAGTGTTTCAGCTAGTTATTTATACCAGCGCGAAGATTTCGTTGTTTTGTTTTGATTTATTTTTGACGTATCTTTGTTAACGTTATTACATATTATAACGTAAAACTGCGGTTCAGGGATTTTTAAATTTAGCTAAAAACGATAAGAACATTGTTTGTAAACAAAATTTATAGTTAAATATATGATAATTGGGTTTTTAAAGTTTGAAGAATTTGTTTAGTACGAACTCACCACGTCGACTTTGATGCAGGTAATTTTGAGTATTTTTACTAAAACCAAAATACGTAAAATCACAATCATATTTTTTACCTCAATATATTCTTTGATATTTTTTTTTTAACAACAAAGTAAAAATAAAACCAAATTATATATCAAAGTTATATTTTTGCGCACTTTAATATTGGGGAAATGTTAAATAAACAGTATATTTTAAACTCTTTCACAAATGTAGTATTCAAAAAATGTCTACAAAAATCGTACAAATAATCGTATAAATAAAAGATTAAATAAAACGTATAAATGTCTCATAAAATAAATATTCTCGTAAATATTTATAAAACTTGTAAAATAAATGAATACTTTTGGAGTTATAGGATCATAACTGGAGAAATATTTTTCAAAACTCAAAAAAAGTCTAAAAATTCTTCTAAGAAAAATTCGAACCAACCTGGAAAAGTCTTAACGATTTTTATTATCTCGAAAAAAAATACTTAATCGAACTAGCAATGTCGTTTTCGTCGCGCAAACTTTTTTAAAATTCTTTATCACTGGTATTAATTTGTTATTCCCTTCTAAATAAAAAATACAATGAATAAAAAATTTTGTTATTCACTACTATTTTATGAATAAAATGTTCGGTTTTTATTTTCTTAATTATTTTTTATTCATTATTAATTTTTTATTCATTATAAATTTCGTATTCATTTCCAATTTTTCATTAACTTTTGAATTATAAATAAAATGAAAAAAAATCTTGTTATTCACTTTTGAATAATGAACCAAATTAATAATAAATAAATTATTAATTAATAGCATTAAATTAATAATGACTATAAAATTAATAATGAACAACACATAAATATATAGGCAATGATTCAAAAAATAATAATGTACAAAAAATTAATTATTGAAAAATTTTAAATTCTTTTTGAATAGCATTCTTTGTAAATAGCATTTATATGAATAAAAAAATAATTATTCTGAATAAAGAAAAAAAATAATTGAAGTTAATTATTAATCAATTTTCTAAAATTCAATGTGAATTAAAAATTTTATTTATAAACAATTTTGCATTAATTGGATGGATTTGTATGTCGTTATTCAGTTTTCCTTAAAATTCTGAATATATATGCAGATTTTACTGCTCTGGATGAGTCAATCAAAAATAGTCAATATTAATAGCAAGCAGTGAATAAGAAAAATCTGCTTCGCACAAAATAAGGAAATCATCATGAAAATAATGCAAACAAACAAAAACATTTGCTGCTGTCAAGCAGAGATCACAACTGCTTGGTTCCAACAACAACAACGGAAAAAACAATTACAACATTAAATTTCACGACTCTCGTTAGCTATGAGAAACCATGCAGTGGTGCTCTATGCTATGAAGCATTGTGGAGTGAAGAGTGAAGGAGCATTGCAGAGATAATGTGCAAGCAAGTATTGGAAACTTTTCTCTCAAGAAAGATTTTCATCGCGCTCACAAAAGCTTACGTATTGATCTGAAAAATATTTGTTACTTTTTAATGTTCTACGTGGCACATCTTTATACTATATAATCTTTGCTTAAAGTTAAGGTAAGTTATAAGTGAAGCTTTCATAATACTGATAATAAAAATAAACTCGTTCGTTGCAGCGGGTGATGGCTGGGTGACGTGTTGATCATGTGTGGTTAAAATTAGAGTGTTCAAGATTTTGATCTTCACAGAGTATTTCTGTTTTTTAAAAGGGGTAGTATTATTAAAATAGAAATATGTTGTTAATTTTCTTTTCCTTTATTCCACACACACACACAGCATTCGTTCGGAAGTTTAATTATTAATTTTTGGCTTTAGTACCTATAAAACTTTAACGGTATTTGCAATAGAGATTATAAAATCGAAAATGATAGTATCGAACGCATAAAATTAATCAAAATGGTTTGCGTCCTTTTAATTTTTGATTTCGTGTTTCTATAGATGTTTCTTAAGGTGTTATAAGATTCTGGTACAAGTTGAACCTTGTTTTTGTTGTATAAGTTGGTTTTTTTAAATTTTTCCGTAAAGCCTTCTACATATGTGACTCCTTTGTAAATAAATGTTTTCTTATTTTGGTTATTATTATTTTTAGCGTTGCTTTTTTTAAGCAACCGGGTTATCGTCGATTTTGGAAAGTCATTATTAATTGATATATTTTTAATTTTACGTTTGTTGTTTATGTGGAAAATGTCATCACTTATGTTTAGTACTCTGTTAATAATGTTTTTCTTCCTCTATCGTAAATTTTATGTATCTGTGGCAAGTGTTGAAACTATCCAATGTTTTGACTATCTTATCCGTTTTTATGATACAAAAAATGTCATCCACGTATTTAGTTAAAAGTCTAGATTTTTGCTCGATGTTGTCCATAAAAATGTCTAAAATTTTTTCCATCACGATGTCTGCAATGATGCGGGATATGGTGATCCCATCGGTATTCCTTTTAATTGTTTGTATATGGTTTTGTCATACTTAAAATAATTGTTTTCTTTTAGACAAAATTTAAGCATGTCCATAAATAGTTCTTTTGGTATATTTGTATGTTTTTCTATAATGTCCCATTTCTTGTATATTGTTTTGATAGCGAAATCCACTGGAATGCTAGGGAAAAGTGAGATACCACGTCAAAAGAAACCATTAGTTCATCGTCACATATGTAGCTGTTGTTTATTTTGTTCTTTAATTCTGCCGCGTCGTTAATGTTATATATGGAATTTATCGTCAAGTATTTTAATATTTTATAAAGATATTTGCATAAGCTATATGCAGGTGAATTAATTGATGAGCAGATCGGTCTCAGTGGCATGTCTTGTTTGTGTATTTTTGGGAGCCCATAAATTCGTGGGGCCGTGGCATTGTATGTTATTAGTTTGTATTTTTCCTGTATCGTTATTAATTCTCTCTTGAATAGTTTCTCAACCAGAATGTTGTTTTTTTGTTGTAGTGTTGTTGTTGGATCTCTTCTTAGTGTTTTATATGTTCGACTGTCTCGTAATATCGCACGCATACCATTTTCATAATCTGTTTTTTCCATCGCTACCGTCTTTTTCCCTTTATCGGCTTCCACAATAATGATATCATTATTTGATTTTAAGAACTCTCTTGTTGTTTTTGTTAGATTTATTATGTACTTGTCTCTTACTGTTGGTTGCGTTACTCTTAAATGTCTTTCTATTATTGTTGTTAGCCGTACTCTAGCTATGTCTTGTTCTTCTCTATCATCTAACGATCGAATGCAATCTTCTCCTTCGGCGATTAAGCTAAACATGGGGAACTGTTGCTTAGTCGATGGTAAGGCGAACTTCGGCCGGTGCGCGAGTAACCATTGCACATCTTTAGGTATTCTTTTGTTTGTTTTGTTTACAAACCATTCGTTTGTAGTGTTGTTATTAATGTTGAGTTGTTGCATTTGTTTTTCTCTTAGTGTCTCAAATTTTTTGTCATTTCTCGCTGTTATTTCTTGTTTTTCTACTGCAGTTATTGTTATGTTGTGGGAGAAAATTACTTCTATTTTAAGCCATTGTATATTATTTACTTATACCATGGTTTTAAGTTATAAAATTAATTTAAATAACTAATTTATAGTTAAAATGGAAGGTCAAAAGAAACTGCGATTTGTAAATTTATTTTTAAGCAGCACAATAAGTGAAAAATATAAAAAAACATTTGACATTTGCTTGTTCTTCTTGATGCTTGTTCTTAATTTACTAGAAGTCTTGAGTTCTAGCACGATCTGTGCACATTCTGTGCTCGAGAGAGTGATTTTATGCTTGTTCTTCTTCTCCCATTTCTTACACAAAAAATACGGAAACAGAAAATAGTGACTCACAAGTAGTGTCCGACCGAATATTAGGTTTCGGTTTCAGTTACGGCCAGTTTCGGAACTTTTTGACAGTTTCGGTAAAAATTTCGGAACATTTCAAGAATAGCGACAACTCTAATTTTTAATTTATTTTTGCAGGTTATGTGGATTTTGGCCTACTAACTCCAAATCTGAAAAAATTGCAGGCCGCTCGCAATTGGTTAAGAATTGATAGGCCTCCAAAGTTGGAAGAAATGGCCTGCAAATAACGCATTCTACAAAAAAAAAAGTATGAATTCGTCTATTATTTTGATTTATCGTATTGACGCAAACCATTTTGATTAATTTTATGCGTTCGATACTATCATTTTCGATTTTATAATCTCTATTGTTAATAATTTAAAAAGGCAAGATTTCACCATTTTCAAGTTGTGTGTTTTTCTACCTTATCTCATTCAATCAGGAAAATTGCAAGAAATTGACGACGAGGGGCATGAGTTGCGCCACATTAATTTCAGTGATTTGAATTTACTGAATGAAAAGAATATTGAAACTTTTAGAAAGCAATTTTTGATCAGAAACGTGGAGATAACTCTGAAGTCGTCCCATTTCTTCTCATTACTTAGAAAACTAGTTTATGCTGTTTTAACGATTCCTGTTGCAACAGCAAATGTAGAACGTATTTTTCCACAAATAAATATTAATAAAACTAAAACCAGAAAAAATTAGAAATTCCCACCTTGTGTGGGATTCTTAGAATTAAAGTTTTTTTAAGAAATATGATTGGGACTGCACAAGTTTCAAACAATCATCAGAAATGATAAAAAAGTTTGATCAAAATATGTAAAAAAAATAATTTCATTTTTCATATTTCATCATCAATTCATCACTTGAAGCACAGCCGCGAATAACGTTGTAAGCGACAAAATTGTAATTGTTTACTTATATTCATTTTACAAGCGCTTTTATCTATTTTTTATTATTTTTTTTTTTTTGGTTGAAATTTTCCTCAAATTAGTCTTAAAACTCTTAACCCCCGCTTTCCATAAACCACCCATATGAGGAGCTCCCGCAGGAATAAAATGCTACAAAACTCCTTGATTTCCACTGACTCCACTGCGAGCCGCTTTAACAAACTTTTTAAACTATCGATTAAACACTTTAGAAGCTCCAACAAAATTTGTACCATTGTCGGAGTAAATGTTTTCGGGACACCCTCGAAGGGCCGCGAATTGTTGTGACTCACAACGAGGTATTCCCCAAAATGTTATCTTTCTACTAGTGGCCAAGTGCTGGCAATGAAAGTTGATCCACCGCAACAACTAAGCGAGCGATCAACATTCATTGCATTGCGGCACTTTTATATGAATTCAATGCCAAGGCCAGTCAATTAAAACAAAAATAAGACAATAAAATGAACACTGATCTACCGCAACAACTGGCCGATCAGTTTTCATTTTATTTAAAGACAATAAAATAAAGCCAACAATTTACTTCTGTGCGGCCAGCGTCAAATGCTGACAAAGCAAAAACCAGAGGTAAATTAATTTTAATATTTTATTGTTGTATTTAACATACACACATTTTGGCTATGCGAATAACGAAAAACAAGTATAATTTAAATAATAATTCACTGGGAAATATGACCCAATTACACATGTTCTACATGTTTGTATGTTTGTTCGGCCCAAGTTGGCATCATTAAATAAGTATGTATGAGTATGTTTTAAAATAAGAATTAATTGTAAGCAAACAATACAAAACTAGATTAAAAATTTAATAATGAAGTTAATTTAAGACAAATTATTGTGCAAGAGGCGGAAGGCAAAATTATGCAACCGCTGATTTATCAATAAGTCGAATTAAGTATGTAATAAGTATGTAAAACTTAAGAAGAAGAAGCGCGGCCAGATATGTTATAAATATCTGGTCCCCGCTAAAATAAAGAGTTATTCAGTGAATAAATTTTGGAGGTAAACAAGTGTTTTTCTTGGTTCAGCAGAAGTCAACAGTGGATCCTGAGGTAAACCAATTGGATACAAGTAACCAGTAAGTATATCAAAATCTCAACGATTGAATGCACCTAAGGGTGACGGCGAAGGAGATATTTTTTTTAATAGATGCCAGTGGCGCTCTTAAGCGCCGGCAGCAAACCTTAGGTAGGACGTCGCTCGGCGACTGTAGGATCTACACGTATCCTCTCAGAGAGGATACAACAGAATCTTGCAAATGCTGCCAGAAAAGTCTTCCAGATGTATGACTTTAGTGGCAAACACACACAAAAAGACACACACAGCCCTTGGTTATTAGGCATGCTCGACCAGAATAATTTTTTATTTCATACGGACCGTCAAAGTCGACCCCGGTTGTGGCAAATGGCCGAGAAAGTGTTGTTCGAGAGGAGGGTAAAGCGGCCATAATCTGCGTTCGTTCCTTTTTCCTATGAATCACACACACTTTGCAATTGCGAATAAAAGTTTTGATTAGATTTTTAGCTTTAAAATCCAAAATTCCATCCTGATCAGACGCAATTGATTTCCTCCATGCAAGGATATCACATGGGTGAATAAAATTAAAAGTTTTGAGATTTGACAATTATATAGCAATATAATTGGATGTTTCTCAACGTATGAGAGTGAAGGTGAGGAGACTAACCATCCACATACTCTCAGTAAACCAGAGGATGTTTAGTTTCAATGTCACGATAATCATTAAAAAAGTCAACCTTTTGGAAAAGAACAATTAAACGTGTATTAACGAAAATAATTTCATCTCTTGCCACTTGGGTGGTTTTATAACAAAACTCTTTTTTTAATATTGGATGTGTTCGTTAATAAGCCCGAAAACAAACGACAGAAATCGCAAGGCTCGAGAAAGTGATGAGAACCTATTGAGAACGTCCTCATAATTAGCGAAGTAAGAGAAAAAATACTGAACGGGTTTGCTTTCGAGAGAAGTATTAAGATCTAAATTCTTCAATTGCTGGGGCCATTCCGATTGGTCTTTATTTAGTTATGAGGAACCTTCCCACCATAAACTATTATTGACCAAATCTTGAGCAATGACTCCTCGACTTCCCAAGTCTGCAGGATTGTCATGCGATTCAACATGGAGTCAATTGCGATTATCAACTTTATCAATGATTTTCGGGTGGCTTCTTTAGCCACGCAAGGACAATAGTTGAATCGGTCCACAGCTGAACATTAAATTAATCCACGCTTAGCTGCGGCAGCAAAGAATCAGCCATTTCAACAAGCAGAGATGCTTCGCACAAATCTAATCTAGATAAAGAAACAGTTTTTATGGGAGCAATCTCTGTTCTCGAGGTTAGTAGATGAGTGAAGACTGCAGAATTTGGGTTTTCTACACGAACATATATTGCTGCTGCATAGGCTTTCTCTAAAGAATCGCAAAAGCCACGAAATGAATCCATATGATGGTAATTTTACGAAATTTCTTCCACGAATACAGACTCTGCCCCGTTAGATAATCATCCCAATCGATTTTATCTAACCAGATTTGCAGCATAATAATTTTTTCTATAACTACAATCGGGCCTAGCCAACCTGCTAGGTCAAAAAGCTGTGCAATTGTAGACAAAACTTTTCGTTTGGTAAAGCTAGTTTTCATTTCGAATTGTGTTGTGACAAAATAAAAGTGATCAAATCTAGCATTCAAACGAACTCCTAAGGTTTTTGCAACACTCGAATCTTCAAACTTCAAAAAATCCACTGGAGATTTTGAATTGGAGAAGAGTTCTAATTGCCAGAAATGGAGCGCAGTTTAGTCCAAAGGTAGCTGCATCTGATTCGTAATCATTTACTTCACTATTTAACGTATCTCTATGCAAAATACGTTGATAAGGGGTATGCTTGGGATCAACCCAAATTTGACGGTACATTTCCTCAATGTCACCGTTGAGAACATACTTAAAAAACTTCCATTTCAAAATTAAGAGAGTAAGGTCCGTTTGAAGAACCGGTCCAGTGTACAGAACGTCGTTTAAACTTACTCCATTGGAGCTTGCAGACGATGCATTGAACACCACTCTTATCTTAGTAGATGTGCTATCGGCTTTTATGACTGAATTGTAGTAATAAGTAGGCGCATATTCAAATTTGGGGGGATCAACTTGATGCATATGACTCAAATCAGAATATTCTTTGATCACTTTGTCATATTGAACTTTAAAATTGGGCTTCTTACTAAGTGAGGATTCTGTTCGCAATAACTGTTTAATTGCGTTGGAACGAGAATGAAGGTTATGTGGAAAATCTATCTTAAAAGGCAAAGTTACAATATATCGACCCGTCATTGCCACGGCGGGTGGTGTTTGGAAAATTTTCTGCACACAGTTGCTCTTCACGAGTTAACAACTTTTTCTTTGGAATTTCCTCTAGCTCCCAAAACCGTGCAATCTGCTGATCAAGCGAAACCTCAGCAAAGAAATTAAGACATGTCGTGAAAGCAAACAGTTCTTCAGTTGGGACTGGACCCGTAATAATCCAACCAAATACCGTTTCTTGAGTAATCAAAGAACCTAATACATTGCGGTGGATGCCATCCAGGAGAATATGCTAGGATAAATATCGCCTCCTATCACGATATCAACTCACGATACTCTTATAGAAATTACTGTCAGCAAGATCTAAATCAGGAAGGCGTTGAAGTAAAGAAATGTCTATAGAGCTTGTGGGAAGATGCCCTGTGAGTTGGGGGAGAATGAGGCCCTTCGCTTCAATTCTCAGACTAGGGTTGATAAGGGAACCTATGACAAATCTACACATTCGAGAAACTCTTGCTGATACTACGTTAATTAAACCAGCTTCTTGTGCATTCACTGGATGTGTGGGCAATTTCAGCATCCTTTGTAGGCGTTCTGAAACAAACTTTCCTTCTGAACCAGAATCAATGAGATAGCAGTGTAAACAGTACCTAGGTGTCAGATGGTCACCATCGCAGTACCGAGTAGTACACTCTTTCTGCTTGTTGCAAAACAGGAAACAACATTTTCTTCTACAGAGGGGGACTGTATTTGAGTTGAGTGTGCATTTGTGGTGGATAAGGGAGGTCTACTAGAAGGCACAGCATGAACGACAGATTGTGTCGCTTCACGATGAAGCAGAGAATTGTGGCGTCTTTTACAAGTAACACAATTAAAACGACTTTTACAATCTTTGGCTTCATGAGAATAAGGCAAATAGTTCATGCACAGATGCAGCCTTCTTACGGTAGCTGGGCGATCACTTACACTCATGGCTATAAATGTGGGATAACCTTTTTAAACATGAGGTTGATTGAGACAAAGTTTGCATGGAGAGCTATTATTCACATTTGCATGATTAACATTCACCTTTCTCGCTAAACTACGTTGATGAGATTGTGAACTATTTTTATTATGGCAGGGCTTTGCCGGATTGGCTCTTCAAATGTCAGAAACTGTTTCTAACGTTTGAAACCGGCTGGTACAGAAATCTTTCCATTTGGGAATTTCAGCTTTGTCAACTATGCCTTGTTCCCATAGCGATAACGTAGTTTCTGGTAAACGAGTAGAGCATAAATTCGTAAAAATAGGATCTCAATTGCTGATATCGATACTATGGAGCTCTAAAGCTGAAATACATTTATATCTCGTAATTTGTTGATAGCGCTCCCTGACTCTGAAGATATAGAAGGTAGATTGAATAAAACTTTCAATTGGCTATTCACTAAAATTCGCTTATTCTCACAGCGATCACTTAAGTTTTTTCACGCTTGAGTGAACCCATCATGAGTGAGGGGATTTCTTAACAATCTCTTTTACCTCTCCTCTCGTCTTTTGATTAAGATGGTATAATTTCTCTACAGGCGCTAAGCGAGTATTGGATATATTGAGTATTGCGGAAATCATATCTCTAAATGAGGGCCAAGACACATAATCGCCATAAAATATTTCTGTGTCGCAAGGAGGCAAATTGATATTATGTCCACTCGCAGGCATATTTGAAAAGCTGTCAACATGCGATTGTTTTTTTGCTAAATTAACTTGACGAACTTGAGTTAGTTTTTCCGTTAATTCGCCTATTTTGCCTGCACATCTGACATAAGCGTCGTAGCAAAAGCGGTACTTCACTTTGACACTCGAAATATCAGCGTCATTTGCTTCAGTGCCTGAACTTCCTAACTTTTGCAGGCAGGTACTATAGCTTCCTTTGACAACTACCCACTGTGACTTTAATTTCTCCTTGCGAACTTCCAAAGTAAATTTTAAGTGTTCAGAATCAAAAATTTCATGAAATTGTACTTCGAACTCCAACAACTCATCAGCTGCCCGGGTAAACAATTTTAATGACATTGTTTATTATTTCTTAAAGAGCATAAACAAGACCGATTCTGAGAAGTAGACCGAAAAAAAATCAATATAGTGCTTTAAATCTCATCTGCAGTTTGATATAAGCGAAAAAAATCGAAAAAAATGAATTATTTACAAAGGGAACAAATTTTATAAATAAAGGGTGGTTAAATTTTAAGGGCCGATGTTGAATGTGAACCACACCCAAACGTCAAGTTTTTTCTGCATTTCATTTTACATTTCTCAATTTCAGACTAATTCAATTTGAACCATGGAAAGATACACAATCGAGCAACGCGTAAATTGGCTTATTTTGACATTGATATTCAGGCTTATTATGAAAATGGACGTTCAAATCAAAATGCATATCGTGCACTTCGTGATTTTTTTGTTCAATTTAATAGTCCAAATGTGCGTACAATGGGAAAAATTGTACAAAAATTTGAGCAAACCGGGTCTGTATAAGATGTAAAAACACCAGTGTATGCTCGGACAGCTCGACCTGCAGAAAATATTGCTGCTGTTCGCGATAGTGTGGCTGAAAAGACCTCCGCCTCAACTCGTCGTCGTGCCCAACAATTGCACCTCTCAAACTAGTCGTTGATGAGCATTATGACTTGATGATAAAGACTTGCATTTACACGCTTACATGATGCAATTGACTCAAGAACTAAAGCCTCTTGACCATTGCAAGCGTCGTCAATGGTCAGAATGGTGTCAAGAAATGGCAACAGTGGTTGATCAATTTTCGAAGAAAATCATCTTCAGTGATGAGGCACATTTTCACCTCAGTGGATTCGTCAATGTCGAAAAAGCAATGCACCCACAAAGAGTGACTGTTTGATGCGGTTTATGGGCTGGCGGCATCATCGGGCCGTATTTTTTCCAAAAAGAGGCCGGTCAGGCAGTTACTGTGAATGGTGTTCGCTATCGTGAGATGATAACGAAGTTTTTATGGCCCGAATTGGAAAATATGGATGTGGACGATATGTGGTTTCAACAGGATGGTGCCATTTGCCACACAGCTAACGAAACAATGGCTCTTTTGCGCGACAAATTTCAATGGCCTTTTTAATTTGTGTTTTATTCAAAATCAACATCAGCCCTTAAAATTTAACCACCCTTTATATATTCGATCTGTGTATTCTTTATTAAGGCTAAAGTTATTTAAAATATGTGAAAAAAGTGTGGTTTTAAAATTGTGCACTATAAAAATTGTAGTGAGAAAAGTAGGAAAGTGGTTGCAAGCCAACACTTTTTAAATAGTACCAAAACTTTAGCACGCACACCCTAGTGCAGAGAACAATGCTGAGAGTCCGCTGAAATGTGCTCACAACAACAACAATAGTGTAGTGTATTCACACTTGTGTCCTATGCTACACTTTTATTTTTACTAACCGCGACAACATATGTAATCCACATTTATTTGTCATCACTGTAAAGTGACTCAATTTAAGAAGTCACTCAATAAAGTCAATTATATGTATAAATTAAGCATATTTTAAGCTGCACCAATAACAAGTTAAGTTAATTTTATGTCGCACTCTCACTAATGCGACTTATATGTTTTACAGTAGATTTAAGTATATTAATGTAAGAATAACTGTTATAAAAAAGGGATAAATAACCCAGTTCTTTGTAAATAAAAGTCAGAGTCTATTTGGACTTACAAGAATTAAAATTCAATTGTTTTGATTCGGCCTGGTGGCCTAAGTTTATTAAATCAATAAGTGCGGCCTGGTGGCCAACATAATAATATATCGTGGCTCGCTGGAATTAGCCAACAATAGGATACAGCTCTTATAAATATCTTATAAATAATATGGCGACACCAAAAAACGCAGGCCCACCACAACCTCTATCACTTGAAGCTTACAGAAAACGCCAACAGGCACACCAAAAAACGTTAAACACTTATAGAGTAGCGGCATCAACCAAACCAAAAAGCCGAGCGGGAAGGAAAGTGAAGTCAAAACAAAAACTGGCAGAGTTACACTGAGTCATCGCAATCACAACAGACCAGAAACTAAAGAGGAACCTAATACAACAAGCAAAAGCACAGAAGAACCTAATGAACAAAAGTAAACTACCATTAGATGGGAAGCATACTAGCTACAACGGGCTTTCTATTCAACATGGGTAAAACAAATTCTAAAGAAAAAGTCATAATAAATGACAACATAAACAACAGCAATACGCGACAGCAACTAATTACAATACCGGACACAACGATAACAATTATATTTGTAATATTAATTATATACGTACTAGCTGAATCCGGTGTGCTTCGCTACCCCCTCGTATAAAATAAAATTAAAAGTATTTATATATTAACAAAAATTTATTTATTTAATTTAATTATTGCAATGCTTCGCCTTTTTTTTTTGTTGTAAACCAATTAGAATTCAGCACTGAATCGCATGTAATTTGCTTCATGCTCCCCCTTTTTATTTTTACACCAATCAAAAAGCAGCAATTACACAATCAGCTGTTTCGCAGTCAGTTGTGGGAGAAGGAGAATGGGGTTACCCCACTCTCTATTTTAATTAACACGTATTATAAAATCAGCTGTTTTGAAGACAGTGGTGGAAGAAAGAGAATGGGGCTACCCCACTATTTTAATTAATATGTATTTTAAATTTGTGGTAAAGCCGTTAATAAACGTAGCAAAAAAGTAGGTGTAGAAGTGTGCATGGTCGGAAAATATTATCATGTAATAAGTATTCCTGAGTCAAAACTGAACGCTGTGAAAATTTAAGATCGGTTATCAGGTCCAGCCTCCAATATATCGCAAACAAAGGGGCGTGCTCAGCCCACTTTTATTTTGGTACGTATTTCTATTCATGCCAATACCATATATAGCAAATACTGCCGCCGTTGGTCAAAAAATGCCCAAGATATGACGATTTTAAATTTTGGGTTATATGGGCGAGGCCACGCCCCTTCGTCCACTCACAACTTTATATAGTCAAGAATTTATTATTTCGTAAGAATATCCAATTGTGAAAATTTAATGACGATCCAGTAGTTAAGATTATATTGCGATTTTCAATTTTCCTAAAAAGGGGCGTGGTCCCACCCACTTTTCTCCTGGTACGTATTCCTAATTATGCCAATACCATATGTACCAAATAGCATCAACGTAGGTCAAAAAATGCCCAAAATGTGGCGATTTAAATTTTTGGGTTATATGGGCAGTGCCACGCCCCTTTGTCCAATAAAAACTTCATATAGCCTATTATTCTTTCCAGAGTCATAGTAAAATGCTGTGAAAGTTTCAGGAAGATCGGTCCAAGGGTTTGGCCTCCTATAAAGCACAAACAAACAAACAAACAGACAGACAGACATTAATTTTTATATATATAGATTGAAAGCAGATTAATTATAATTAAAGTAAAATGGGGCGAAAAAGGGGGATTTGGTAATAAAAAAATCTATGGCTACCTTACCTGTAGATAAAAACTATATAAAACTTTAGGAAAATACATATTACAAAAAAAGTATTTTGTATAGCAAACATTGTTAGTGGTATAAGTATCTGAATTAAAAAAGGGGGCGGTGAAGTGGGCGTGGTTCATAGTAATATGGCGACGTTAACAGTATTAAGAGCAATATACTACCAAATGAAAAATAATCCGTTGGAAGGAACAAATTTGTACAGAGAACAAAAAGTTTAAAACTTAAATTTGGCGTGAAAAAGGGCGTGAAAGGGGGCGTGGCGAAAGAAATGTTTATTTCTACCTCACCTGGAGTATAATGTGTATACAATTTGAAGTAAATCTGTTAAAAACTATATGGGAGCAATTACATAATTTTAAAAAAGTGGGCGTAAAAGTGGGCGTGGTCGAAAAAAGTACCCTATTAATCATGCCAGAGTCCCAGTTAAATGCTGTGAAAATTTCAGGAAGATCGGTCCAGAGGTTTGGTCTCCTATAAGGTACAAACAAACAAACAAACAAATAAACAAACACACATTCCATTTTATATATATAGATTATATAAAATCAATAATTATTTTAAGAAACACGTGCATAAATATACACGTACAAATACTATTACAAATGTTTATATATTTTAAGTTCTCACTATAAAAAAAAATAAATGAAAAAGATTTGCCCAATAGATTTTCTGAAGTAGTTAAGATCATCTATTTATCACACAAAATTGAATTTGGAACATAAATATTTCAGATGGAAAGAATACAAGAACAAATACTCAACTTAGATAAAATACTAACAAACTTAAAAAAAACTAGCAACAGACAATACAAAAAGGACACTATAAGCGCAAAATTAGAAGAAATTGAAGAAATTAATTCAAGAATAAATGAATTATTAGAACAACTAGATTTAGATGAGGATGAAACAGTAGGCATGAAAACAGAAGCCAGAAATAAATATACACAAATTTCAAACAAATTAATAGAATCTTTAAACTCAATCGAAAAGGTTAAAATGGCAGAATTCAAAATATACACGGCCCTAAAAGCCATACCTTTGTTCTCGGGAGATGTTCACAAGAATTAGATAGTTTCCTAAAAATAATAGAAATAATAAATTCTACTTTATCATCAGGTGGAAAATCACAATTATTAGAGTTCGTTTTTCGTGTAAAACTTGGTCAAAATGTAAAGACATCAATTATAACAGAACCAACCAATTTATCTGAATGAACGACCCAACTTAAGACACGATATAAAAATGATACCCCAAATTTATACATCCTTGGCAAACTTTAACCCGGGTAAAAAATCAGTAGAAAACTACCAAGAAAGACTACTAACACTGATATCCGAATTCAATAAACTACAAATTGACAACCTAGGTACCACAGCAACACAAACTGAAAAAAACGTAATAATTAAAATAAACGAATCATACGCTTTAAACATATTCAAAAATGGACTTATAGAAGAGTTAAAACCAACAATATTTGCTGCACAACCAAAATCACTTACGCAATCAGTAAATTTTGCGCTTGAGCTGGAAAAAAGCAACACAGCCTCAATACTATATTATAAGAATATGGACCACAGAATAAACTATAGCTACCATAGAAACAATTACAACAACAATAGAGACAACAGACATAATAACAACCAATATAGCAACAATTACAACAACAGCTACCAGAGACAAAACCAAAACTATCAAAATGTAACAATTCCAACAGACACCAAAATAATAATGTCAACAACCGCAAAAATTTCAGGGTAGTAGTCGATTTCAGAAAACTGAATGATAAAATTGTTAACGACAAATTCCCACTTACAAGACTTGAGGATATTCTGGACAAACTAGGAAGAGCAAAATGGTTTTCCACATTGAACATGACCAGTTCATTTCATCAAATTGAACTTGATAAAATATCAAGACCACTCACAGCATTCTCGACACCAAATGGTCATTACCAATTCAAAAGACTACCTTTCGGATTGAAAATTTTATCTAACAGTTTCCAGCGAATGCTTACGATAGCATTAGCAGACCTTGAAGCTGAAGCATTTTTATACGTAGATGGCATTATCATTTTCGGATGCAGTATAAAACACCACAATAAAAATTTAATCAAAGTGTTAGACAGTTTACAACAATATAATCTAAAATTAAACCCTGAAAAATGTTGCTTCCTGTTGTACAAATAGAAACTATTTGTATTATTTTATATTATAATACTATTATTTATTAATATTTACCCTTATTATTCTTACAACATGCAACACTCTTTATATTCTTATATCTGATCATTATATTCACTACACTATGTAACCAACTCTGTATACTTTGAAGTCAGTAATAAAAAGACACTTGAACATAACACAACATGGTGTCAGATGTTTGCTAAGCTTAATAAAGTCAACGGTTAAAAATAAAAAATTAAACAATGAGTCAAAAAGAAAACGTGTCTAAAGATGAAGAAAGAAAACCAACAGTTCTTAACAATATAATGTCACCGCAATTGATGTCTTTAACAGCAACAATAACGCCGATTAACTTGAAATCTTCCAACCTAGATTTAACATGGAAAAATTGGAAAACTCAATTTAATATTTTCTTGCGCGCATCTGGTCTGGATCAACAGCCTGACCAAAGGAAAGTAGCTTTGCTATTGCACCACGTTGGAGCTGAGTCACTATCAATATTTAACTCATTTGGTGAAGACATTGACAGCGCCAAATTTGATGATTTAGTGAAAAAATTTGATCAGTACTTCGTGCCAAAGGTAAATATAGCGATGGAAAGGCACAAATTTTTTACACGCAGCCAAGGAAGTGAGGAATCGATTGATGAATACATTACAGTTTTAAAAAACCTGAGCTTTTCATGTGATTTTGGAAATTTAAGAGAAGCACTTGTTAGTGACATCTTCATATGTGGTTTGTCTGCTAGTTTGAGCAAAGTCAAAGAAAGACTTCTTAGTGAAGGCGACATTACTCTAGATAAAGCTATGGAAATTGCAAAGTCAATAGAAATTGCCAGAGAAAACGCGAACAAATTGACAAAGGCTGACGAGGAGGTAAATTATGTAGGAGCTTTACAGAAATATAACAGAGGTCACGCATTGCAAAAACCGGTTTGTAGCAAATGTGGACAGATACATAGCAGCAAATGCCCAGCATTAGGCGCAATTTGTTATATTTGCAAGAAAAGAGATCATTTTGCAAAAATGTGCTTTTACAAGCAACAACAGCACATATATGCCGGTAAATTTCAACAACAGTTAAGCAGTGGCAGACAGCAACAGCAGTCCAACAACCGAAGATTCCAACAACAACAGCAGCCTAATAACAAATTCCAGCAAGCAAACCGAAAATTTGTAAATCAGGTTCTTAATACAAATTTCGAGGAAGAAGGCGAGGAAGAAGAAGATTTTTTTGTGGGCATGCTCTTTGAAAAAGATGATGGAGTTGTGGCAACTGAAGAACTTTTTCGGGGTACGGATGCAAACGAATGGCAGGTGGAAGTAATGGTAAATAATCACAAGTTGCTATGTCAAATTGACACTGGTGCGCAGGCAAATATTTTATCAGTTCTAACAGCAAAATTTTTAAATTTAGAAAAACAACTTAAGCAAACAAATTCTAAAATATTAACATTTAGTGGAGAGAAATTGCCATTGATTGGAGTTGTTAGTATCAACTTAAATTTTGAAGATAAAAACATTATAACAAAATTTCACGTATTAGACATGAAATGCAAAAATATTATAGGTTTAAACACAGCGAGAGAGCTTTCATTAATTAAAAATTTTAATACAATTAATTGCTTTAATTTAAATAAGTATTCTGAAGTATTTCAAGGATTAGGCCATTTGAAAAATAAATGCAGACTGACTTTAAAGGGTGATTGCATACCTGTAGTGGATGCGCCACGTAAGATACCATTTACAATGCGAACAAAATTATTAGATGAATTAAGACGAATGATTAACTTGGAAGTCATAGCACCGATATCTGAACCAACAGAGTGGGTAAGCTCAATAGTAATTGTAAAAAAGCCAAATGGGAAAATAAGGCTATGTTTAGACCCGCGAAATTTAAATAAAGTCATTTTGAGACCGCATTATCCATTTCCCAACATTGACGATTGCAAAGCAAAACTAAGTGGATCAAAATTTTTTAGTTCTCTAGATGCTAGTAATGGATTTTGGATGATACCCCTAGATGAGGCATCCTCACGGTTGTGCACTTTCAATACGCCTGTCGGTCGATTTCGATTTTTAAGATTGCCTTTCGGCATAAATGCAGGGCCTGAAATATTTCATGCTGAAATGATAAAATTGTTTGGTGATATTAGTGGCTTGATTATTTATATAGACGACTTTTTAATACATTCGTCTTCAATTAAAGAGCATTATAGAATTTTGAATGAAGTTTTGGAAAGAGCTAAAGCTGTAGGCGTAAAATTTAATAAAGAAAAATCCAAATTTATTAAAAGAGAAATAAAATTTATAGGACATGTTTTTGACGACAAAGGAGTAAGACCAGATAACGAAAAAATTAAATCTATTTTAGAAATGCCTGCTCCTACATCTGTTTAAGAACCGCAACGGTTTTTAGGTATGGTTAATTATTTGGGCCAATTTATAAATAATTTATCATTAAAAAATAAACATTTGCGTGATTTATTAAAAAAAAATGTAGTCTGGCATTGGGATCCAATACATGTGCAAGAATTTGAACGCTTAAAACACGAAATTACAAAAGCGCCTGTTCTCACATATTTCGATGTAAATAAGCCGCTCATATTATCAGTTGATGCATCAAAATTTGCAGTAGGTGCAGCTATTCTGCATGAAAAAACCCTATTGCTTATGCATCAGCATCATTAACGGATACTCAATCGAACTATGCGCAAATTGAAAAAGAACTTTTTGCAATTCTTTTTGGTTGCACACGTTTTCATCAGTACATATATGGGCTAAAAGTTATAGTAGAAACAGATCATAAACCACTTGTATCACTGTTTCAAAAACCATTGTATAAAATACCTGCGCGACTACAACGATTCATGCTTAGGCTTCAATGCTATAATTTAGACGTGAGGTATAAAGCAGGTCAATTTCTTTACATAGCTGACACCCTTTCAAGGGCACCATTAAATGAATACACTTTACTTGAATTTGACAAAGATCTCACGCTTCACTGCGATATTTTACTTTCCGAAATTGATATTCATTCTGCTGAAATTAAGAATATTATCGAGTGCTCTAAAACAGATGATACACTTCAGAAAATTTTTCAATATATACAAGAAGGTTGGCCTCGAAACAAAAAACAGGTTGAAACATCTATTGCGCCATATTTTAGCATGCAACAAGAGTTAAGCGTGGTTGACGGTTTATTTTTTAAAAACAATCAAATCATAATTCCAAATAGCCTTCGCCGTGATATGTTGAAACGATTGCACGAGAGTCACATGGGTATTCAGCGTACTCAAAGTCTTGCTAGACAATCAATATTCTGGCCAAATATGTACAATGACATTTACAACGTTGTGTCTGATTGTGAAATTTGCATGAAATATAAAAACTCAAACACCAAACAAGAATTACTTTCTCATGAAATAGTGGATATTCCATGGTTTAAGGTTGGGTGTGATTTCTTTGAATTCAATAAAAGAAAATATATAATAGTTGTGGATTATTACTCTAAATATATTGAGATAGAATTATTAGATAGGGGATTTTCTAGTGTAGAGGTAAAAAGAAAGTTAAAGTCAATTTTTGCGAGACATGGTATTCCCCACATATTAATATCTGATAACGGCCCACCGTACAATTCAAGTGATTTTAAAAAATTTTGTTCAGAATGGAATATAGAACACATAACTTCTAGCCCATATTTGCCAAGGTCAAATGGTTTGGCAGAAAGGTCAATACAGACAATTAAGAAATTGTTTATAAAGTGTTACGAAAGTAACACTGATCCATACATAGCATTGCTTAGCTATCGAACTACCCCTAAAGGCGATATGCACAGCCCCGCGGAATTACTAATGTCTAGAATGTTAAGAACAAAAATACCATCTGTTTCAAATAATTTTAAACCAAAAATAGTTGATCATAAAAAACATATTGAAAAAATAAAATCTCAGAATCTTATGTCATCAAAAACGTACAATAAGCAGTCAAAAAATTTGAAGCCAGTTAGTGCTGGAGAGCATGTTATGTTCCAAAAGACACCTAGTTCAGTTTGGTTTCCGGGCGTAATTATTGATAATTGTAAAGAGCCGCGTTCATATTTGGTGCAGGACAAATATGATTCGCTTTATAGAAGAAATAGGGAACATATATCAAAAAGGCCACAAACAAATGATGAAGATAGAGTTAGAGAAGGCGCAGATGAAAATAAAGTAGAATTAAATAATAAGCATATCGAAGAACCACTAAATAATGAAATAGCTAATACAAATTATGAAACTAAATGTAATAAGGAAATTGAAGAGAAACAGTATATAACTAAAAGAGGAAGATTGATAAATCCGCCTTCTAGATAAGAGTATAAGAAAACATAAAATGCATATCTTATATTGTAAATGCAATTTATAGGTTTATTAATTATTAATTACAAATTTGAAAAAAAATGTATAAATAATAAACAAAGAATTATATTTGTAAATGTTAATTTAACATACTCAGAATTTACAGAATACACTAGTTATTAACTAAAACTGTTTATTTAAAATGTATAAACGGAAAGATGTTGTACAAATTGAAACTATTTGTATTATTTTATATTATAATACTATTATTTATTAATATTTACCCTTATTATTCTTACAACATGCAACACTCTTTATATTCTTATATCTGATCATTATATTCACTACACTATGTAACCAACTCTGTATACTTTGAAGTCAGTAATAAAAAGACACTTGAACATAACACAACACTTCCTACAAACAGAAGTAATTTTTCTAGGCCACTTAATAACCAGCGAAGAAGTTAGAACTGATCCCTCAAAATTTGAAGTTATTAAAAACTACCCAATACCGAAAAATTCGGACGACGTCAGAAGATTCGTGGCTTTTTGTAACTACTACAGGCGGTTCATTGTTGATTTCACACATATTGCACGACATTTAAACGCACTTTAAAAAAAAATGCTAAATTTGAATGGACAAGCGATTGTCAAACAGCACTTAATACTTTGAAAAATAAATTAATCAGCCCACAAATTCTACAATATCCCAATTTCGAAAAACCATTTACGCTCATCACTGATGCATCGAACTATGCTTTAGGCGCGGTATTATCGCAAGGTGAAATAGGCAATAATTTACCCATCTCATATGTCAGTAAATCTTTACCTTAAACACGACCTTAACAAACCTGTAATTGAAAAAGAATTACTAGCAATACATTGGGAAATTAACTTTTTCCGCTCATATCTGTATGGAAGAAGATTTACTGTAATAACTGACCACCTACCACTACTAGCATTACTTTCCCACAAAAACCCGTCTTCTAAAATGACACGAATTCGACTTGACCTTAGCGACTTTGATTTTGAAATAATATACAAGAAAGGAAAAATGAATACAGATGCAGATGAATTATCGAGAATTAAACTCGATCCTGACGTTTTGAAAACAATGATATCAAATGAAATCGATGAAAGAGAAAAGAAATCACTAGTTATTACAAGGGGAATGTCCACAAACATGGACAATAATAATTTAACAAATAACAAAGAGGCTAATAATACTAATATAAATAATAATTTGAAAACATATCTTCCCAGAAGTCTGATCAAACTTCAAATATTGGAATGTACATCAATTAATGAAATAAAAAACGTACGTAAATTAAAATTTAATGTCGACTGTAATATAGATGAATAAAAAATGTATATTCATGAAAATTATGTGCTCGTAGGATGTGGTGATAAATCAGCGAATTTAGATTCGTCTCTGAGGAAACCAAAATCCTATATGAAAAATAAAAATGACCAAAATACAAACACTGATGCGCATGGATACAGCGAAAACTTGGCGAAACTAGATTCGATTCTGAGGAAGCTGGCATCCGAATTAAAAAATCAAACATTAAAGAAATTGCAATTGCTACAGATGATGAAATATTTAAAAGATATACAATGAAATTATTCAAGAATCTGTACACAAATGTAAACATAAACAATAAAACACCTCAATTAAAAATAATAATTTATAAACCCCCTAAAAGAATAACAAATGACATCGAGAAATATAAACTAATTGACGAATTCCATAACGCAACTCACGGAGGACATTTGTGAGATAGAAAAACTACTTTAAGACTCAAACACAGATATGTATGGAAGAATATGAATCGAATAGTAAAAGGATTAATTTCAAACTGTGACAAATGCGCGAGAAATAAACAAACTAAGCACACAAAAGAACAAATGATACACACAACAATCCCTAACAATAGCTTTGAAACCATATCCATTGACACAGTAGGTCCCAGGATTTCAAACGAATACCGATACATCTTGACTATGCAATTTGATCTAACAAAATTCGTTATTGCACACCCCATGATATCAAAGGATGCTTTCACAACAGCAAAAACTCTTGTTGAACAATGCATATTAAAACATGGCCATTTAAAAACATTAAAATCTGACAGAAGTACCGAATTTGTAAACGAATTAATGACAAAAGTATGTCTTTTACTTAAAATATCACAAACATTCTCGTCTCCCTATCATCATCAGGCTTTAGGTGCAATTGAACGAAGCCACAGAGTCTTAAATTAATTTTTACTGACATATGCCAACGATAACGAATGGGATAAGTAGATACCATATTTCACATTTGCTTATAGCACAACTCCACACATCGACACAGGCTACACGCCATTTGAAACTACCAAGTCTACCCTCGGATATAACAGAAAACAAGACAAAAATTTATGATTTCTAGAACTATGCTAATGAGCTAAGATTTAGATTAAAAACCGCCCTGAATAAGGCAAAGGAGCTTCTAGACAAAGTAAAAAAGAAAAGAGTTATAGATAAAAATAAAAATTATACAAATGCATTAAGTGCTAATATAGGCGATCTAGTTTCAATTAAAGTAGAAAATAGGAAGAAACACCAGAGCCCATATAAAAGCCCATTTAAAATAATAGGAAAAAATGGAGTAAACTCCATAGTAGACATAAACGGTAGCAATAAAGAACTTCATAATAACTTATTAAAACTATACAATCCACTATTATAAAAATTTTATATATATTTTGGACAAAATCCACAACATTTTTCTTAAGGGTGTAGTGTATCCACACTTGTGTCCTATGCTACACTTTTATATTTACTAACCGCGACAACATATGTAATCCACATTTATTTGTCATCACTGTAAAGTGACTCAATTTAAGATGTCGCTCAATAAAGTCAAATATACAGGGTGTTCCGTATTAAAAGGACAATCCTGCGGCAGTTGATTCCTTGGGTCAAGAAAAAGAGAAAATTGTATGACAGGAATTCATACAGAATTGTCCATCTCCCCCCTGTTCAGAGTTATAAGGGAAAGTTTACTTAAAATCACTAAAAAGATGTTATCAGCTCTACGCTTATAACTTCAAAATTAGTGAAACTAGAAAAAAGTTAATTACTTTTTTGGAAGGGTAATTAAATAGCAACCTCAGAGTTGTTGCACGTTAGAAATGTTTTTCTGTCAAAACATTTTTAATAATTTTAAGATTTTAAAAAAATCGATATTAAAAAAAATTTTTTTTTTCTTGCAAATTCGATTTGCACGAAACTTCGTCTAAAATTTTATATTTTCTAATGATGCAGTTTTATCCTCCTAAGCGTTGTTTTCAAAGCTCTCATGAAAAGTCCTTACGTTTAGGCTATAACTAACAAGGAATTTCTAATTTTTTGATAGCATTTATTTTAAAAAACGATTAAAAAAATTTTAAATTCATAATTGCTCAAAATGCTCTCCGTGAGCACGAATGCATGCTTGAGCTCTCTTATTAAAACATTAATTCATTCCATCAGCTCTTCACTGGTGCTTATTTCCTTAGAATAAACAAAATCCTTCATTGCACCCCAGAAATAAAAGTCCAACGGTGTTAGATCTGGAGATCTCGCTGGCCAAGCAATCGGGCCATTCCGGCCAATCCATCGACTAGTAAACGCTTCGTGTAAAAAAGCAACTACTTGCCGACCTTGGTGACAAGGAGCCCCGTCTTGCTGGAGGAACATCATTTGTCTTTGAAGCAAAGGAACGTCTTCCAGCAGTTCTGGCAACTGGTTGCTGAGAAACTCAAAATAGCGGCTGGAATCAAGTCTTGGGGGAAGCACGTATGGTCCAATTAAATGGCCTCCGATAATCCCAGCCTACAAATTAACACTAAATCTCCTACAAAAGACAATAGTAAACAATAATTGAAACTAAAAACTTTTTTATTTATCTTACCTCTGAAACGATGTTGTATGCGTTGAATTAGTATTACTGCGTTTCCACTCATGTAAGTTATGAAAATTTACAGCTCCGTCTCGATTAAATTGGGATTCATCCGTCCAAAGCACATAATTTAAAAATTCGCGATCAAGTTCGATTTGACGTAGAAGCCAATTACAAAATATCACTCGCCTTGGCTTATCCCCTGCAAGTAATTCCTGAACGGGTGTTAAATGATATGGGTGCATGTGCTCGTTATCCAAAACTCTGTGAACCCTTGTAGCTGAGGTATTTAATTGTAAAGCTACTCTGCGTATGCTAATCCTTGGATTGTTCTCAACCAATTGGACAATGTTGGATTCTATTTCCACTGACCTTCTCTGCCTGCCGTGGTTTTCTCTTCTTCGAGAAGTAAGAGTTCCCGTATTGAGGAGGCGATGATATGCTTCAGAAAATACTCGCCTTGGTGGAATGCGGCGACTTGGATAAAGTCGATGGTACTCAGTTCTTGCTTGCGATGAGTTGCATTGCAAAAACCGTAGACAAAAATCATTTCGGCGTATTTGCGTATAGAAAAGCTCATGTTTATTTTTTAAGTTGCACAATTAAATTGTCACACACAAATTTGAATAAACGGTTTTGATAAAACTAACTTTTCATTCATTGCCTACCTTAAATAACTTAGCTTAACAAGATTTTTAAAGATTTTTTCTTAAGGCTATAAAAAAATTAGAAATTCCTTGTTAGTTATTGCCTAAACGTAATAACTTTTCATGAGATGGACCCCCCTGTCATACAATTTTTTTCTTTTTCTTGACCCAAGGAATCAACTGCCGTAGGATTATCCTTTTAATACGGAAAACCTTGTATGTATAAACTAAGCATATTTTAAGCTGCACCAATAAGAAGTTAAGTTAATTTTATGTCGCACTCTCACTAATGCGACTTATATGTTTTACAGTAGATTTAAGTATATTAATGTAAGAATAACTGTTATACAAAAAAGGGATAAATAACCCAGTTCTTTGTAAATAAAAGTCAGAGCCTATTTGGACTTACAAGAATTAATATTCAATTGTTTTGATTCGGCCTGGTGGCCTAAGTTTATTAAATCAATATGTGCGGCCTGGTGGCCAACACAATAATAAAGCGTGGCTCGCTGGAATTAGCCAACAATAGTGATGCATAGTTAACAACACTTAACGCAACATAAACGTTGACAACGCTGTACCAATGCCAAAGTCTTGACATTCCGATTTTTCTTTCGACATTAATTCTGCACCTCGTGTTTGCTACGCACGATATTAATGATTTTAATTAGTAATTGAAGTTCCTTTTTTTTTGTTTTGTAAACTTATACATATTTTATTTGAATTAATAAATAGTTGTATACAAGATACAACATATTGGCGACGAGAAAGAAGTTTCACGCGTTACAAATCGACGAAACTCTGAAAGAGTTGCTGAAACAGCAGCAAGCATTCCTAGTGGACGTACTGGGAATCCAGCGGACGTGGATGCAGGATCAGCTGGAGCAGCAAAAGCATCAAGTTCAGCAGTTGCAAGCAGCAGCTCAAAATTCAAAGCAGCCACATTTCGGTGCCAGCGTTTTCTCCGTTTGATTATGGAAAGCAGCATTGTGACTCGTTTATCGCGCAGATCACCCAGCATTTTGCAGCGTACAATGTTTCCAACAAAAATCAAAAAAAGGCATTTTTTCTGTCCTGGATAGGTGCGGAAACTTTTGAACTTTTGGTCAAGGGATGTGGGAGTGAAGACGTGCAGGGCAAGACATATGAGCAGTTAGTTGCTAAATTAACGGATCATTTCAAGGCGAATATACATGTGCTCGCATCAAGGTATGAATTATTTAAACTTAAAATGAAAGCTAACCAAAAATATTCCGAGTGGATAGCCGAACGTGGCGTGGCACGAAATTGCAAGTATGTATGCAGTAACAATTCGCGTCAACGAGAGTTTGTGGATGAGCTCATTCGAGACATCATTGTGCAGAACACACCTCACGATTCAGTGAGAAGAGCGGCTCTAATGAAAGTATATCCATCACTCGCAGATGTGCTATTAGTAGCCGAAGCTTTTGAGGCGACACAAACAATGAAGCAGCGAATGTCGTCAGAAAAAGAGCAAAGCGAGGTGTTCCAAGTAAAAAGCTTTTCGGAGAAAAATAAGAACAATGAATTAGTTTCAAATCTAAGCAGCCGTTTTCAATCGTGTTCTGGATGTGGAGTGCAGCATCCACGTGGAAAATGCACAATTCGTAACGCTAAATGCAGAAAATGCAATCGTGTTGGACACATAGCTCCGGTGTGCAGCAGTGGAAATAATTATGTATCAGCAGGTGCGCGCAACAATAAGCAGTAATACAAGCATCAAAAGAAGCAGCCTAAAGGTAACGATAATAATGTTGCAATTTTATCTCTAAACGTCATTAATTCGCAAGCTAAGAATGCACCATTCAAGATTAATAAGAAATACATGGTTAATTTAATGGTCAATAACGTTGTGGTATACCTATACATATTATTTAAATATTTAATTTACAATTAATGTATTTCATTATAAAACAAGCTATAAATACTTTTCTTAAAAGAAAATTGATTCGGGCGCCACATGCTCGGTAATAGGACGCAGTGCTTGCAACAAGATTGGTAGTCCAAGCTTAATTCCTTTTAATCAAGGTCAACTAGCGACATACGGTGGTGGCCAAATTGGCATAATAGGTGCCGTTAATGTTGAGGTTAAACTTAATGAAATTCGAAAGGAGTTTCAATTACTTGTAACTAACGTTGAGCAAGAAGGTGAGATCTTAGGAACAGATTTATTGGAAGAGCTTCACTGCCGTGTTTAGCAGCACGTTAGGACATTGTAAAGCAGTGAAGGTAGATTTAAATCTCAAGCAAAATGCGGTGCCCAAATATTTTAAAGCGCGTCCCTTACCGTTTGCCCAATTGGATGCTTTTAAAATAGAGGCACAACGCCTCGTAGATATAGGCATATGGAAACCACTTAATTTTAGCAACTGGGCAGCCCCCATTGTCGTTGTGCCAAAACAAGATGGACGCATTAGAATCTGTGGCGATTTTAAAGCGGTCAATGCACAGCTTGACGTAGATAAGTATCCTACACCTCGAATTGAGGAACTTTTCCAACGCTTGCGCGGAAGTAAATTTTTTGCAAAGATTGATTTGTCTGATGCCTATCTCCAGTCGGAGCTAGAAGAACCCTCTAAAAGTATTATGGTCGAAAATACACCAGCAGGCCTTTTCCAATATCAGCGCCTAGCTTTCGGTGTTGCTAACGCGCCTGCAATTTTCCAACGGGTGCTTGAACAGGTGATTACAGGAATTCCTTTTTGTGTCAATTATTTGGACGACATAATAGTAGGAGGCACGTCAGCTAAAATGCTTGTAGCAAATTTGAAGCAAGTTTTAAGCCGCTTGCTAGACAATGGTTTTACATGTCGTAAGTCCAAATGCAGCTTTATGCAGTCTGAGGTGGAATACCTTGGATTTATAATCAACGCTAATGGAATCAGTCCAACGCTCTCCAAAGTCGAAGCGATACGAAAACTGCCACGCCCAAGTAATTTAAAAGATTTACAAGCATTTCTGGGTAAGATAAATTATTACAACAAATTTATCAGCAATTTCGCACAAGTAGCTGCACCGCTTAATACACTACGACGCGCGAGCGAGAAATTTAATTGGGGAAAGGAGCAGGAAAAAGCTTTTCTGAATTTAAAACATCAATTATCTAGCGCACTACTGCTCGCTCACTATGACGATAAATTGCCTATCGTACTTGCCCCTGACGCTTCTTCACATTTAATCGGCGCCATGATTTCCCACCGTTTTCCAGATGGCTCGGAGAAGCCAGTAGCGTTTGCATCCAAAACACTAGATGATCATCAAAAACGCTACAGCCAGATCGAGAAAGAAGCGCTATCGATTATCTTTGGTGTAAAGAAATTTCACCAATATCTTTATGGCCGCACTTTCACATTGCTAACGGATCACAAGCCTTTGGTATCTATATTCAACCCGAACAAGCAGCTATCAGTGTTAACAATGCAGCGGTTACAACGGTATGCACTCACTCTTATTTCTTATCGCTACCAGATTCAGTACAGGTCTACTGAAAATCATTGTAACGCCGATGCGCTATCGCGCCTTCCAAAGGGGCCTGATGTCGATTTTGATAAAGATTTTTGTTTTCAGTTGGATGCTGAAGAGCAACTTGCCAATCTAGCATTAAATGCATCTCGTTTGAAGAACATAACTCAGAATGATTCTGTTTTCAAAAGGGTCTGCAAAGTGATTCAGCAAGGTTGGCCCGAAAAGCTTTCTAAGGAGAACCAGGATTTACAACCGTATTTTACACGCCGATTTGCGCTTAGTTTCGAGAGTGGAGTCGTGTTGCTTCAAACAGACTTCCTTAGAGTTGTCATTCTAAAGGAAGCACAAGCTCTGGTGCTTAATTTACTTCCTGAAGGACATTGGGGTATGTCGCGCATGAAGCAAATGGCTCGCAGATATTGCTGGTGGAAAAATATGGACTCTAGCATTGAGCAGCGCGTATCCAACTGTAATCTTTGCCAACAGCAGAGCACTGCTTCACCAGCACGTGAGTTTTCAAACTGGCCGCAAGCATATCGTCCTTGGCAGCGCATTCATTTGGACTTCGCTGGACCATTTCTGGATGCAATGTGGCTCATATGTATAGATGCTTATTCGAAGTACCCATATGTAACCAAAATGAATAGCACCACAGCAGGTCTCACTATTGAAGCTCTCAAAGTTATTTTTGCAACAGAGGGTTTTCCTGACACGATTGTTACCGATAATGGTCGTCAGTTCGTCGCATCTGAGTTCCAAGACTTCTGCACTTCACGTGGTATACAGCATCTTCCCCAGACAAAATTTTTGGCCGGAAAATGAACTTAAAACGGCAGACAGGTAGTCTGTTTATTGGAATAGAAATGAAATTATTTTGGCCAAATTTTGGCAGGGTAGGGCGGGAATTGTACCAAAACCAGCCAGTTGACTGCCACTGTACAGAACAGCAGACTGGATAACAGAGGCTCAAAAATGTATAAAAGAGCATGCAAGTGGCGTTCAGTGGAAGCAACTTGGCAAGGAATGTACAGAGCAGAATACAAGCAGGTAGTGGCAGGCAATTGGGATGGGGAAGTAACATGGCATTGAATGCAAAATATTGGTTTCTTTTATATATTTTAGGTTATTTTATATGTTTGAGCTTTTTTATTCAATTGACAGTTTTTGACCCTTGGGTTTGTCAATTTTTTTCGATTCAGCTAAATTTTGAACGGCTTTGATGTTGTGACACACAATTTTGAGTGAGATTTTTCAAACGTAAATTTCTAAGTTTTTTTTTTTTTAAGTTTATCTTTAGTATATCAGGTGTAAGCATACCCAAACAAAAAAGGAAATTCACTCCTGTGGGTATAATAGCAATGCCACTAACTATACCAGAGACTACGTGTGCGAACAGTTTTATTGAAAAGAATGGTAAGTTTTAAAATTATTGCTCTATAAAAACATAGTCCAACACGCAAAAACTAAGTAGATTTCCTAAACGAAATTTGACATGGAAATGTTTGTACCGTAAATCATTTAAAGTTTTTAATTAAGATAATGAATTTGCTGGTCACTCATCCCTCCCAGAATCAAAAATTGTGCATCAGACGAGGATAGTGAAGATCCGATTGCTGGAAAAGATCGATTTGTTCTAGGATCTCCGGTATTAACATCTGAAGTCTTCACCTCAATCCTAGCATACGTTTTACGACACAAACTAAGCGGTTCTGCATTAAGCAGTTTGTTGGAATTGATTGATTCCATCCATATCACTATGGGGCCGAATGCCAAATTTGTGGCCAAAAGTCGAAAACGCATTCAATTCAGGTAAATGTTTGTGCTTAAGGGTTTTTGGGGTCGCTGATTATGAATCTGAAGTCAAAAATTGAAAAAACAAAATGGCGGATCCAATATGGATGACTTGTTTGAAAAAAACATTTTATTTATACATACATATATGACAATGATTAGCTTAAAATTAGGTTTAAACAGAAATTAAATTAAAATTATAATGATGGATAGATACTTTAGAAATTATCATTAAGTTTTTGAGTAAATATGAAATAAGGAAATACTACGAAACAAAAAATTCTAAAATGTTTATTCATTACATAGGCTAGTTGGTTAAGTACAACTTTAGAAATCTTCGTCAGAAGAATCACTTGATTCACAGTCAGTAGATTCAACCGGAAAAAAGCTTGAGCTTTCCTCACTCGTTGAAATACTTGACGCAGTTAATAACTGTACTGCTTCTGGCAGCAATGATTTAAACTTTTTACAAGGTAATTTGCGCAAGCTAGAAATATATGGGTCAGATGATAATAGAAGCCGTGAAAAAAGGTCTTCCATAGTTTTTACTCGTGAACATTTTCTCGTAAAATCTGTTCTGAACTTTATAATATACTTAATATTGGACTCTTGAGCATCTTCAGACATTTGTCCGATTGGTAATAGAGCAGAAGTTATTATTTCCTTGCCATGAATTAAAATCTTATGCATTGAAGTTGGCAAATAATACCACGGGTACAAGTGTACGAAGTCGCGAGCTGTTTGTATGGCATAATCTTGAAATGTAATTGGATTAATTTCGTGGCCACTCGAAAGTGCCTGCAGTAAAACATGAAAACGTTTGATAAGATCGTCATTCACCCCTGTGATTGAAGCAGAAGTGGTAGAGTTTTCAAAAAATCGTCGAGCGGTATTTCCATCATTCGAGCTACCAAAAGCAGGCTTCGGTTGATCGACTATCAGCCCCAATCGTAAACGAAAGCCTTTTTGAATGTTTTCTTTTCGGGTTTGAACAGATTCTTTATCATTGGAACTTCGCGCTTGATACTTTTTGATATCAAGTTTGTACCCTACATGCAAACAGCACTCGAAGAATCGAATCCATGCATGCAAACTTGACAAACCAAACTCTAAATGATCACTGTTGATTTCCTTTTCCAGCATCGCATCAATATTGTTAAAGTCTTTTGAAGTTGCTTTACACAAATAGCAACGTTGAGAAGATGCAGTATTTGTGATTGCATTGCAAACTTTACCGTCTATCATTGTAAAAGCAAGTTTGAAAGAAACGGTTATGGGTTTTAGATTTATGTCAGTTTTGTAAGGGACGAGGTTAGTCTCTTGCTTTTTAATGAATTCCATTTCGTTAACAGTGGCTTCAGTATTTTCGTGCAAAAATTGAATCCTGATTGGTCGACAAAAACGGGGAGAAGATGGCCTTGGATTTTTCCATACAATGACTGAATTTTGTTCTTCCTGGTCGGCTGATAAAAGTTGCAATGGAACGAGTGAGGTAACGAAAATGTTTGCATCAGACTGGCTTCCATCATCATCGGTAAATTTTTGCTTGAACGTACTTTGGCCCGAAGTGCCATCACAACCCCACTTACAAATTAAAGTCAAGTTGCGAACTTTTTCGTAAGACATACTGTTAATAACATCCGCTTGAGTTAACAAGATTCTTTTGATTGTGTGATCTAGCAAAGCCTGCAGTTTCACTTCGGCACTACATTCCATTACAAAAATATCTAATTTCGTTGGGTAACATTTAAGCTTCGCTAGATATATTTTTTTGTACGACGGAAATAAAGTGGAGCAGTTTTTTCTGCTTGCATTACGAATTTTCTGGTACTGTGATTTTGATAAATTCGTTTCGAGTATAAGCGACAAAGCAGCATCAGGAGAAAGAGGTGTTTCCGAAATCGATCCGAAAGATTCTCTATACTGATTGGCTTTAAATGGGCTTACCAGTGTCACATCTTTGACAACTTTTGCAGCATCTAATTTGCCAGATGCTCGAAGGTTCATTTGAGTCGCATAAGACAATTCTTCCGTACTTGTCCCTGCACGCAATTGTTCAGTCCTTCTTCGCTTTGTACGCTCACTAGCTTCGGAAAATTCTAAAGAAGGCCGACCTATTTTGTTGGACTTCTTTGCAACTGCTGGAGATTCTTCTAAGGGAACCAACACATTCAGCCATTCGGAAAACTTCTCTAAAAATTTGTCCTCGTGCCTCCAAACGGTTTTCCATTTATTATTTAAACTCACCAACAAAACGCGTATGCGAGATTTCACGTTGTTCGATAGCGTGAAAGGACGTTGTAATTTTTCGGACATGGTTTTTTCAATAGCCTCGTACGCAGTAGCTGCACCATAATTTAGTTTATTCTTGATTAGGAGGAAAATATCCTTCCTGGATAAACCAGGTATAGCAGGACCACCGGCAGCCGATTCTGAAATGTAGAATTAGTTATAAAAGCGAATGATGCTTCGTTAAATGAATGGAATAAAAAACAATGAAACGGAGTCATTAAAAAATCTAAATGTAAAGGGCTTAGCAAAAATTTACTTCAGGCAAAACATTTTTATTTTTGACGCGTGGAATATAAATGTGCTATAAAACTAGGGTGCAAAGTATAACCTTGCGCATTGCTTCCTCATTATTTTATGTCTTTTATTATTTTGTTCTTGTTTTTTTCGCATTCTCGCTCCAGTATATTTTGTGACACTTTTGTAATAATTTCATTCAAATCATTCAAAAATAGCAACAACATTCATCATTTTTTCTTATCATCCGTTAACCAAAAAGTAATAGGAAATCCTATGCAAAATGATAACTTGGGAGCGATAACAAAAACAATTTACTTTGTGCGCATGTAATGGCATTGATAACAAAAATGCTACTGGAATATTTGTCATTAAATTGTTTTTGTTCTTGCACCACAAATTTTAAAGGGAAATAATCCAATTACTTTAAAATAAATAAAATCGGGCTTAATTTAAATAATTATCAAAAGTTTCTGCACATGTTTAAAATATTTAAAATTGAGGAAAATGCACCTTAGTTACAAAAACTTGCACCAATATCGGTGGCGCAAAAAAGCACAAAATATTTTTTTTTTCCATTAAACAACAGATTAATCTACAACCTAGAACAAGCCCGACCATCGAACAACGGGCAGCAATATAACTTTTCTCCCTGTTTTTACAATTTTCCGTTGCAATTTTACGTTAATTTTCAGACAAATCATTCCTTTGTTAATATCACATACATAATTATTATAAATTTAGGACATCATGATAATATTGTACTTACTCTTCCCTTTCGAATCCATTTTTTAGATTATTTTTAGTGTAATTTTTGTAGGTTTGGCGTCGTTTTCAACAGAACACTTATAAAGACGCTCGAATCTCGACGCGTCTGTATCGAGCAACGGTCACTTTTAAACTGGCATACCACAGCAGGTAAAAGTGATCATGCCCTCCCGAATCTGAATTTCGACCCTCGGACTATTACTCTACCAATCCCAAACACTTCAAACCCCGTTAAAGGAACTTAATTTTTCAAATTTTGGCCACAGATTTGGCATTCTGTCTCACTGTGCAAATGCCCTAAAACGCCCATCTCCACTTATGTTTTTAAAAAATATTTGCTCACCATTTTAGCAGAAAAAAGAAAATGTTGACAGGCTAGAAGACATTAACGATGGCGAACTGTATCGCAATCAATGCGAAAATAGATTCATGAATGACCCCAGGACTTTATCATTCATGTGGTATTTTGAGGAGCAGCACTCTATTTAACTTATACTATTAATTAGATTTTTATGTAGTAATTAACAAACGCACTAAAAATTATTCAAAACCGACGGTCGTATCAAATATTGAAGTCACTCTTGTACACCAGTATATCAGATCTTCTGAAATACAGTAAATTTCGCCACAGTATATTAAAAATGAATTTTACATTACATGTAAATGATATTTCTTATGTTTTGTGTTCCACTAAATATGATTAAAAACGAATAAAGCACTTTTACCTTTATACATTTTTAAATAACGTTTATTTATGCAAACTTTCGGCACAAAAATATTAATTGTAACTGTCAAGTTCACATGTTACATGTGAAAAGGTTTTCAACAATTTCAAGTTATAGCCAGTAAAAAGTTAGAGCTCAGAAGAGTTAGACAGAAAGCATCTTCCAGTATAATACGAGATGATTCTGTTGTCTAGAAAGCAAAACATTTTTAAGCTGCTAGACCCTTTCAATTGGATGCCAATACAATGCTTGTTTTTAATAGAGTTCATGTGCCTGCCAGTATAGGGCGAAAGCATTCTGTTCTGTAGAAAACAAAACTTTTCAGTCTGCCCAAATAAAGGGTGATCTTTTAAGAGCTTGATAATTTTTTTTTTAAAAAAAACGCATAAAATTTGCAAAATCTCATCGGTTCTTTATTTGAAACGTTAGATTGGTCCATGACATTTACTTTTTGAAGATAATTTCATTTAAATGTTGACCGCGGCTGCGTCTTAGGTGGTCCATTCGGAAAGTCCAATTTTGGGCAACTTTTTCGAGCATTTCGGCCGGAATAGCCCGAATTTCTTCGGAAATGTTGTCTTCCAAAGCTGGAATAGTTGCTGGCTTATTTCTGTAGACTTTAGACTTGACGTAGCCCCACAAAAAATAGTCTAAAGGCGTCAAATCGCATGATCTTGGTGGCCAACTTACCGGTCCATTTCTTGAGATTAATTGTTCTCCGAAGTTTTCCCTCAAAATGGCCATAGAATCGCGAGCTGTGTGGCATGTAGCGCCATCTTGTTGAAACCACATGTCAACCAAGTTCAGTTCTTCCATTTTTGGCAACAAAAAGTTTGTTAGCATCGAACGATAGCGATCGCCATTCACCGTAACGTTGCGTCCAACAGCATCTTTGAAAAAATACGGTCCAATGATTCCACCAGCGTACAAACCACACCAAACAGTGCATTTTTCGGGATGCATGGCCAGTTCTTGAACGGCTTCTGGTTGCTCTTCACTCCAAATGCGGCAATTTTGCTTATTTACGTAGCCATTCAACCAGAAATGAGCCTCATCGCTGAACAAAATTTGTCGATAAAAAAGCGGATTTTCTGCCAACTTTTCTAGGGCCCATTCACTGAAAATTCGACGTTGTGGCAGATCGTTCGGTTTCAGTTCTTGCACGAGCTGTATTTTATACGGTTTTACACCAAGATCTTTGCGTAAAACCTTCCATGTGGTCGAATAACACAAACCCAATTGCTGCGAACGGCGACGAATCGACATTTCACGGTCTTCAGCAACACTCTCAGAAACAGACGCAATATTCTCTTCTGTACGCACTGTACGCATTCGTGTGGTTGGTTTAATGTCCAATAAAGTAAACTGAGTGCGAAACTTGGTCACAATCGCATTAATTGTTTGCTCACTTGGTCGATTATGTAGACCATAAATCGGACGTAAAGCGCGAAACACATTTCGAACCGAACACTGATTTTGGTAATAAAATTCAATGATTTGCAAGCGTTGCTCGTTAGTAAGTCTATTCATGATGAAATGTCAAAGCATACTGAGCATCTTTCTCTTTGACACCATGTCTGAAATCCCACGTGATCTGTCAAATACTAATGCATGAAAATCATAACCTCAAAAAAATCACCCTTTATTTCAGTTCAATGCCAAAATAATGGTTTTATTCAACAGAGTTCATATGCCTGCCGTTATAGTGCGTAGGAAGGCTGTTGCTGAAAAAACAAAAATGTTTGAGCTGCTTGAACATTTCAGTTGCCGTCCAATACAATGCCGAATTTCGACACACTGCCTTCTACTGACTTTTCCATACCTTCATGCTGCTACTTTCTGGCAGCCTTTTTTGATAAAAAGTAAACTGGCCGCCACCACATTTCAACATACTACCAGAACTCTGCTCATTTGCCACAATTATACTGATATAATGCCATTTTCCTGTCGAATATTTTGTCTGGGGTTACTACCGCTCCTTTTCATCCCGCTTCTAGAATTAGTAAGACTGAAGCCCTCCTAACCTTTTTAAGTACTTTCAGGTCTTCGCCAAATCCAGTTACTGGAAAATCTACTGCAGATTTGTTACATGGACGCCAGCCCAAGATTCCAATGGCACTACTAATCCCCCCTTCTATAACCAGCCCTGACGTATGAGAAGGTTCCAGATCATTTGGCATAAGAAGTGCTGTTTTCGTGAAGAACTTTGCCAGAGGTCCACCCTGGATCCCTGGTTCCGTCATAAGCAAATCTGGACAAGTCATGTACAAGGTAAAAACTAACCAGGGAATACTCATTCGACATCAAAATCAAATGAAGACCCGTGTCCCAGAAGCAGCTGGAATAAACCCAACCCCAAGAAAGCCGGTAGGAGTACCTCAAAGTTTTAACCACGACGATCCAACCGCATCAGGAAACGTTTAAATGCACCAGGGTATCAAGATTAGGTGTGGAGGAACTGATGCATAGTTAACAACACTTAACGCAGCATAAACGTTGGCAACGCTGTACCAATTTCAAAGTCTTGACATTCCGATTTTTCTTTCGACATTAATTCTGCACCTCGTGTTTGCTACGCACGATATTAATCATTTTAATTAGTAATTGAAGTTCCTTATTTTTGGTTTTGTAAATTTATACATATTTTATTTGAATCAATAAATACTTGTATATAAGATACAACAAATAGGAAACAGCTCTAAATATCCCTACAATAGCAACGAAAAACCACAACCTTATTGCATGCACTACTTGCCGACGGCTTTTTCAGCTTTTCGTTGTTTACTAAATTTTGATAATTTGCTTTTTATTTTTGCATTTTTTCAATTTTAAACCACCTTTTTCACTTTTTTTTAATAACTTTATAAGAGCAATTTTTATTTAAGCTATTTTCTTTACTCTATTAAAGCTTCACACGATTTATTGACCTTTTCACAGTCAATGAGTCGAGTTGCGTGCGCTAAGGGTGAGTAGGTTTTTCTACTGATTTTTTTCGGATTTACTCAGAGTCGCAAAAAAGCTATCCGATGTAGATCTCTGGTACAAATTAGAGCGAATAAAATATTTGTACGACGTTTTTAGTGCTTTAGGCATAGAAAAGTAACAAAACAGGGTTTTTTCCATACAATACAATTCATACAATACAATCCATACAAATGGATCACATTTTTCGCAATACCTGAAGAGCCAGTAAAATCACAAAAACAGAAACTTAGGCAATCATCAAGTAAGTCATTTGAAGGAAATGTGCCAAAAGTAGGCGTGATTGACAAGTGGAAGTGGCACCTCCCATACAAATGGATCACATTTTTCGCAATATCGGGAGAACCAGTAAACCAACCTTCCTTCAAATGACGTACTTGATGATTGTTGAAAGATTTGTTTTGTAGCCATACTGATTCTCTAGATATTGCGAAAAATGTGATCCATTTGTATGGAAAGTTCCACGCCCACTTGTCCAAAGACCTTAAAACCCTGTTGTTGGAAATTAAACAATATTTTGAGAGTAGATTTTATTTTATTCTGAATCACTTCAAAATTTATAGTTTCTTTTACAAATTTATTTTTCCAACTAATAAATTTTTTGGAAGTTTTCAGGTTTAAATTAGTTCTTTGAAAATTTTTTAAGTTTTTTAATATTGAAAGTTAACATAGTATATTTTTTTAAAGTATAAATAACAATATTTTCAACATTCTCCCCTTCGTTAAAATACCACGTGTTTTAACCATGTTTTTCGTCATCAGATTTCCTGACATCCAACTTTGCTAATCTTGTCACTGGCCGGTTGAAAGTTCCACCTCTAGTTAAAACTGTTGCACTTCTAACATTTCCATCTTTTGCTTTGCATGTGGATTTAATAACTCCCATGGGCCAATTATTTCTTGGTAGGTTTGGATCAATTAAAATAACCAGATCACCAACTTTCAGGGGGCTGCATTTCTGATGCCATTTGGTCTTTTTGGTAAGAGTTGGAAGATATTCTTGAACCCAGCGTTTCCAAAACATATCAGCAAAGTACTGTTTTCCTTAATAAACAATCGTTGTTCGTAAATTCCCCTAATGGCTTATCACCATTAGAAGAACCAAGCAGAAAATGATTTGGTGTAAGTACTTCGTCCGTTGTTGAATCCAAATCAACATATGTAAGAGGTCTGGAGTTTACAACACGTTCACATTCCAGTAATGCGTTATACAATGTGTCGTCTCTAAAGGTAAATTTTGGAGATATTTGATGAAGAACCTTTTTCACAGATTGCACCAATCGCTCCCAGCTACCACCGTGTGGTGCAGCTGGTGGATTAAAATACCATGTAGATGAAGTAATAAATTTAAGTGCAATGTTTTCTACGTTTAGTTCTTTTATTGCATTTTTTAATTCGGTTTCTGCAACTTCTAAATGTATTGCGCGAATAGTCAAGCATGTAAAAAGAACTCCCCAACGTTTTTCTTCATGTCGAGCTACTTTAACTTGTATTGGGCCAAAGTAGTCAAGACCCACGTACGAAAACGGACGAGTGAAGGGTGCAAGTCTAGCTTTTGGTAGCATTGCCATTTCTGGTACAACCGGTTTCGCGTTATTGTTTTTACAAAGTTGGCATGTTTTACAATACGTACCTTTTTTAGTTCAACTCTTAGGCGAGGTATATAGAATTTCTTACGCAGCTCATTAAGACATGTTTCGTGATGAACGTGATGAAATTGTTCATGAAATTGTTCGATTAAGAGTTTTGTGCAATAGTGTTCTCTCGGAAGTATTATTGGTCTTTTGGTATATTCAGATATTCCAACCGCCAAGCCTATTCTTCCATACATGCGAACGACGCGACCCGCATCGATGTATGGAGAACATTTGTAAAGGACGCTTGATTTGGAGATTTCCCCACTTGTGAAGTTTGCTAAAATAGCGATTTCATCTTTAAAGAAATCGTTTTGCATTTGACGATAAATTAAGTTTTCTGACATTGCTATCAACTTAGAGTTTTCAGGAAACAAAACAGGAAGTGATTTTTTCGTTAAAACTCTTTGTCGTACTTTATGTAAAAATGTATAAAGCTTGGAAATAGTATTAACCAGTCTTTTCCACGAAGAAAATCTATGAAATTCAATTAAAGTTGATTTGGGTAACTGATTATTGAGTCTTTATTATTGAGTCTTTATTGAGTCTATGGACAAAAATCCTTACAGACTAGAATACATATTAATTCTATATAATAAAATATAAATTAAAGATAAAACAAATATTTAAGAATACTTTGAGCATAATTAAAGTGCCCAGTACTACTTAACAAATAAGCTTAAAATAAATTTATAACAAAATTTTTAAAGCAAGTCTTAGAGAGAGAAAAGTCAAAAACATATTTTAACGATAAGTCATTATATAAACTCAAAGCTCTCGTAATAGGTTCATTAAGAGCGTAATTTGTTCGATGGTGTTTTATAAAAAATAATTTAAAACACCGCAACTGCCTTATAGGAATGTTAAACTCAATTAATTGTAGTAAAAAAGGATCATCAATATTACCTGATATAATGTCGTATATAAATAACAAGGAATTTATTTTTCTCCTCGTCTCAAGAGGCTTTAGGCCCATTAACAAACATCGAGCAGTATAAGAAGGTAAGTTTTCAAAAAAACGCGTAGGCTGTAACATGTATTTTGTGGCTATCTTCTGAACTTTTTCTAATCTCAACGAATGGATTGCAAACGATGGATTCCAAATAAACGCAGCGTACTCCAACCGAGAACGAACCAATGAATTGTAAAGAGCTTTTAAAGTATAAGGGTCTTGAAACTCTGCACTATTTCTCCGAAGAAAGGCTAGGAGAGAATAAACTTTAGGCACTATGAAATTCAGATGCTCTACAAACGTGAACTTCGTGTCAAAAATTACTCCCAAATCACGAATATTAACAACTTTTTTAAGTGGTAGATGTAACATAAAATAGGTTGTACTAATAAAATTAGAAGATTTGCTAAACTAAGCATTCAAACATTTACTAACATTCAATGGCAACCCATTACGAGTACTCCACTCCGAAACATTATTGAGGTCAGAATGCAACAACTCAGCATCCACCAAGCTATTCACCCTTCTAAAAAACTTTAACTCATCAGCATATAAAAGAAATCTCGATAACAAAAACATTTGCATATATCGTTTATAAATAATACAAATAACAGAGGCCCAAGAATACTTCCCTGAGGAACTCCAGAGGTAACTCTATAGCAATAAGAGTGAATATCATTAATCGCTACATAGCACACTCTACCACTTAAATATGACTTAATCCAATTAAGAAAAACCGAATGGCATCCCATTTTGCAAAGTTTGGCAATCAAAATATTATGAGATACTTTATCAAATGCCTTCGAGAAATCCGTATACAAGGCATCAACTTGGTAGCCGGATTCAAAGGCAGAGATACAAAAGTTAGAAAAGAGAGCAAGATTAGTCACAGTTGACCTGCCAGAAACGAAACCATGTTGCTCCAGGCAAATATGTCTCTTAACATGAAAGTATAGCTTAGGTTTAATAATGGATTCAAAGAGTTTAGAAACGTTAGACAACTTTGAGATGGGCCGGTAGTTTGTAACATCATTTTTAGATCCACTCTTAAGGACAGGCGTAATCGCTGCAACTTTCCAACAGTCAATGAATGTTCCAGACGATAGGGATTTATTAAAAATCCAACAAAGCGGTTTTGCTAGTGCAGCAGAGCATTGAATGAGCAATATAGACGATAAGCCATCAATGTCAGCCTTAACAGACGTCTTCATTAGAGATAATGAATGACTGACATCATCAACAGATAATGAAATTGACCCAATGTCAATAACTTCATCCACAAAGTCTAATACAGAGTGATTAAACAACGAATCATCCTTAACAAAGTTGGATTTGAAATAATCAGCGAAAAGATTAACAGATTCAGCAATTGAAGTAGATTTATTGCCATTCAATTGCATAGAAGTTGGAATAAGCAACCCATCCTTTTTGGATTGAATATAATTCCAGAAGACTTTTGGGTTTGAAATAATATTAGACTCAATTCTTAAGATGTATTGATTGTATAGGAATTTATTTAAGAAGTTAAACTCTCTCGAATAATGCTCGAAATTTAATTTATTATTTAAATTATTAGTGGTTTTATACAGTTTAGAAAATTTATTTCGCAAATTTTTTAGTTTTTTAAGACCAGCAGTATACCAAGGTAATCTATGTGATCTACGCGGCAGTCGAGGAACATTTTCCATGCAGATATTTAGAACATGAGACTTGAGTATTTCAAAGCAAGTTGCAGTATCTTGACCATTAAATAATTCATACCAATTTATTTCATCAAAAAATTTTACCAAAAGATCAAAGTTACACGAATTAAAATTAAAAGAATTATGTACTTGCTGAGAGGAAATAAATTCATAAAATTCAATTTGTAGATCTAAGGGAATGTGATGTACGCCAGCAGGTGAAAAAGGGCAAAGACATTTAGATAAACTAAAATTAATATTATTAGAGATGATTATTAAGTCTAAGATTCTACTTAACATATTTTCATAAGAGTTAATTTGTGTTAAATCAATACTAAGAAAGCTATCAATTAAATTTACTTCATGAGATTGATTTATGTTGGACGGAATAAAGTCTTTGGCAATCCACTTCCAAATGATCTTGTTGAGGTTAAAATCCCCCAGCACACACAGATAGTTATTATTAGCTAACGAAGAGTGCAAAGATAGTACATTATCCACATGTGCTGCATAAATGTTATCCAAACTGTTAGGTGGTATATAAGATGCACATAAGTACAGTGCTCCATACGGCCCAGCAATCGAAACACACAATTGATCCAAAACTGCATCATCATTTGGCAATATGCAAATACTTGAACATAAAGAATGTTTCACGGCAATGAGAACACCGCCTCCACGAGAAAGACCAGTCTTAGTAGCATCTCTATCTTTCCGGTAAACATGATAAAATTTAGAATCAAAAAATTCTCCATCGAAAAAATCGGAATTAAGCCACGTTTCAACAAAAATAATAATGTCATAATCACAATGTGAAGTCCATTTAAATAGTGAATTAGCTTTTGTTCTGATTCCGGACATATTTTGAAAATACAACTTCAACTTACGGCTCACACTACTAATTGTATGGATTTCTGCTAGTTTGGGATTTTGTCCATTCCCACCCTTTGAAAATTTTTAAAAGGGCGCACCCTAACATGCTCAGGCCAAAGCGTTGGTTTTATAATCTCATCAAACAAATTTCCAGAGACTCCCAATTTGAAAGAGATTCTATCTAAATTCTCCAAAACTGCATCTCTCTTAACCAGTTTATAGCAGGTAAGATGAGACCGATCAATTACTGAGTTTTTAACAACATAATCCATAATATTCTCTTCGGAGACAGAAGACTTAAGCGATGATACATGAATAAATTTTTTTTCAACAACTATATCAAGATCATTACTAACATTGCGACCAACAAAGCCGTTACGACTCAATTTTGGTTTATGCCTCTTAATTACACGATCAGCTTCTAATGAATTAATAGTAGCAGTAGATACCGAGGGACGGTTCAGAACATCAGCATAAGAGAGTGGCTCAACCATAGGTACAGACGAACATGCAGCAGCAACAACAATCGGAACATCAGGCTGAAGATCAGTGCCTTCATCTACAAGAGGCAACGCGTGAGAGGCAACATTAGCACCCACAACATGTGCAGGGGTCTCTGGACCGCGATCAGCATTAGGCAAAGAGCAGATAGCAGAGCCAATATTTGGAGCAGCAGCAACATCAACACCAGTCAACACACACACATCAGCAGGCAGCGCAGCACAAGAAACAGCAAGCGGAGGCCGAGAGAAATGAACCTCAACCACACCTGGTGAAGCCAACGCACGGGCACGGGCACGAGTATGTCTGCCGTTAACATTCGGAGCAATAGAGGCAGCATTAGAGAATGCTTTAGATTTCTTACGGATCGGTGAAGCAGCAATTGGTAAACTAGCACTCACACTGTCTTTTGCACCAAAAGAGATGCCATCAAATTTAGCTTTCAACTCTTCCACTTGGACAGTTAAGTTCAAGAGTAAATTCATTACAGAGTCACACTTTAAAATGCACTTAGCACACTTATATGCAAGATTTTTCAACGTTAATAAATTTTTAATTATTAATTCATCGTCTATTTCGATGCATTTCGCATGATAGTTCATAGAACATAGCACACACGAAATTGATTCACCAGTATCAATTTTCAGCAAACATGAATCACAGTTTATTACCGGCAGCAGTTCACACGACTTATCATTTGCAAAGTCAAACTGAAACTGAAACTGATTAGAGTGGACCATGACTAAATGTAGTCTTAGCTCTTCTGATGATTTTAATATCTTCGAATTTGTTAGAGGCCACGAAGATTCAGGCTGCTTCAAAAAGGTGGGACCACTAAACCACCTACTCTGCATGTCAAATTTAAAGGAATTTTTCCACTTGGTAGCGTCATATGCAACGTTTTCTTTCGTGGAAATATATCTCCATTCAGAGATTTTACTGTGGTCAAGTACTTCACCAATTCGGAACATTACAAATGGCTTATAGTTTCTTGGATCTGTAGACAACCATGCCAAAACGGTATTTGAGTCTGAAAAAAACCAACGCTTTTCTAATGGCAAATTATGACTGCTGCAAATTGTGTTAGCTAGACGAACGCCTAACACAGCTGCCATAAGTTCCATGCGTGGAATAGATAAAGGTTGTTTCGGAGCTACTTTAACTTTGGCACTTACCAGAGTACACTGTATGGTATCTGAAGAAGTAGTTCGAAAATATGCAACCGCTTCATATGCCATTTCACTTGCATCGACAAAGACGTGAAGTTGTACTGTAGAGTTCAGATGAATCGAGTACCACCGAGGAATTCTCAGTTTCAATATTTGGCAACAATTTCACCCACATCAGCCATTTTTTGAAGACATCGTCATTCACCTCATCGGTCCATCCTTTCGTAGTTCTCCAGACTTCTTGTAGCAATGTTTTGAGGTATACCACAAATGATGATAAGAATCCAAGAGGATCAAATATAGACATAAGAGATCTTAATATGTCAGTTTTAGTCGGTATTTTTACTCCAGATAGTATGTATGTGTTAACCCGATTGAGTTTGAAGGAAAAGGAAAAAACATCCTCATCAGTTTACCACCACATTCCTTATACTTTTTCATTGTCCATTTCTATAACCATCGGATAACTATTTGGAATTATGGGAACATCTTCTCTGCAACTTAAGCCCGTTTCAAATCGCTTACCGATGCGTTTAGATGTTTCTTCTAGAACTAAATTTGCACGTATATTTTCGGGTGACACTATCTCCTTCGTACATCCAACGCTTTCTAATGAAAGGTAATCTGAAACGATTTTATGCAAGGTTTCCATTTCGTACTCGCAGTTGCATTTCGCGATCTGATGAAATCCCAATTTATTCTCTTGAGAATTTCCTTCTCCTCCATGAACAACCCATCCCAGGCGTGTTTTAGATGCACAGGGCTCTTTCGCACTACCTTCAACTGTCTTCATCGCATTGCAAACACAACCATTATTAAGGCCAATAAGAATCTGCGGTATTGCATTGGTGTAATGCTCGATTGGTATGTTTTTCAAATGTGGATAAATCTTTCTTTTTAATGCTTTGTATTGGAAGTGACAATTTTTTTACAGTGCGAACATGATTTAGCTCATACCTTTTTGCATTGCTGTTACGATTTGAAATCTCTACGGTAACCTGCATTGAGTCTTCTTCGATTCGTGATGTCTCCGACGTCCATTTTAAGCAGAGATTGTTAGCTTCTCCTTCTAATTCTAACTGCTTGCAGATTTCTCTTTCCATTAGCGTTACGTTCGAACCATCATCAAGGAATGCAAAGGTCTCTATGAATCGGTTCTTGCTGTGCAAAGTAACTGGTACAATTTAAAAAAGTGTTACTTCTGTTACTGGCACTCGAGTGTGCTGTGCCCATGGTTGGGTTCTGTACAAATTTGTGTAGCAGCTTGTGATGTCGTGCTTCACAGTCTTGAACGGAGCATTTATCATTAGAGCAACGGAAGTTGCCGTGCTTCTTTAAACACAACCTGCAAAGCTTCAACTGCCGAACCTTGTCCCATCGGTCAGCTAACTTCATGCAAGTAAACTTTTCGCATGCATCAATTAGGTGCCCCTAACCACATAGAGGACATGTGCTTTGAATATTTGTTTTTGTTTCCGCTTCGTGTGTATGCAAATTTACACTAGTTTTAAGAGAAAGAATAGACGAACTTACTTTTGTTACTGCTTCAGCAATTTCTAACAGCCATGTAGAAAATATAGCAATATTCGCTTCTAGCTTTGCAACGTACATTGCCCAATTCAATTTTGTCTGCGCTGGTAGCTTGTCCAAGAGATCTTGCAACAGCACTGGATTATTCATGTGTGCCACCAATCCAGAAGCCTCTAAAGTAGAACATAAATATCTAACTGAAATCGCATAGCTAACGAGAGTGTCAAGCTTCTCTGGTTTCGGTGCAACTTCAGATCGAATCTTATCCAGCATAGAGTTGATAATGATCTCTGGTCGGCCAAACATCATTTTAAGCTTTCGCATGACTTCTGAAACATTTTTTGGCATCATAAGATGGCAGCTGACCGCGTCGAATGCCTTTCCTTTTAAGCACCTTTGTAGTCGCAAGAGATTTTCGGCATCTGAATATCCACAAAGTTTGGTACTTTCCGTAAATGAACTAAAGAACAAAGGCCATTCTTCAGGTTTTCCAGCAAACAGGTAGTTCCTTCGACAAGACTTGACGTGCTGAAAGTTGAGCTTTCGACAAAACTGCTTCATTTTCTTTCTGGGTCTCTTCTTTTTGGATTTCTTGCAGATTGGTATAGTTGACTTCTTTGTGTAAAGGACTTTGTAGTTTTGAAATCCATTCATGTGTACATTTTGTACAAGCTCTGCTGCAAATACTTTCTGCATCTTCTTCGGACATTGCTAGAATTTCAAATTTACGATTAAGAAATTTTTTCTCCTGATGGATGCGCTGCAAATGTTTCTCCTGTTCGATGCGTTGTAACTCTAATGCGTTTTCTTCTTCTAGACGTTGTAGCTCGAGGTCGTTCTTTCTTTTCTTTGATGATGATGTACTTGAGTGAATTGAACTTGTTTTTGAATTGCATGTTGCGTGTTCGTTTGCTTTTTTATTAACTGCAGCCTCTCCAGAGCACTCGGAACATCTCCATTCATGGTTTTCTACGGAACTTGTAACTCCAGCGCATGTAAAATGATACCAGGTATCACACAAATCGAATTGGACCATTTCATTATTATCTTCCGTTTTGCAAAGTCCGCAACTGCTGGCCTTAACAGCTTCTTTACGTGGTGTATGGCAAACGAACATTTTATTATATAAATTTTGAAGATTTTGGAAATTAAACTATATTTTGAGAGTAGAGTTTATTTTATTCTGAATCACTTCAAAATTTATAGTTTCTTTTACAAATTTATTTTTCCAACTGATAAATTTTTTGGAAGTTTTCAGGTTTAAATTTGTTCTTTGAAAATTTTTTAAGTTTTTTAATATTGAAAGTTAACATACTATATTTTTTAAAGTATAAATAACAATATTGTCAACACCTGTCTTTGTACTTTTCTTTGCCTAAAGCACTAAAAACGTCATCAAAATATTTTATTCCTTCTGTTTGTACTAAAGCCCTGCGTCGGTGCATCCATGGCAAAACTAGACAAGGTAGTGTTAGTGCTGAACGTGCTCTCTTTCATGTTGACCATAACTGTCAGCCATTTTGCTATTTTTGCCTTTTTTTATTTCTCATTGCATTCTCATTGGTTGCAGATTCTGTATGAGCTGTCAGCTTCGTTTTGACAGTTTCGGTCACTGGCTCTCCGCCCTAACACTACCTTGTCTAGTGACTGTCAGTTGACTGTCATCTAATAACATTTGAGAGTTTGATTTGCTCAACACCAAAAGAAAGCCTACAACGACAAGCAATACACACACGGACAGGTGCACAGAAAGTGTGTTAGTGTCTCTTTTTCATTTGGGTAATCGCAGCTGCGACAGTGGGTGTTGAAAGGTAGTCCAATTCTCTCGGCATGAACTCCGATGCACCAGTGACCCGTAATAATAGCCGTTAATCTGGCTATGTCGTTCCGGTGTTTTGAGAGCATCTGTTGAGTTCTGCCTATGTTGTAAAGGGGCCATATTTTTCTTGATGTGTTGCAGGTTGGTAGTTCTCTCCATCTACGACCGGCTAAGGTTAAGTAGTAAGAACGAATTCCTCCCTTGACTGTTTTCAGTGGAACTTCGACTGGTTCCGCTCTGGAGACGTCAAGGGAAGAACCCCGCCTAGCCAATTCATCCGCCTTTTCCTTACCATGAATGTTCCTATGGCCGGGAACCCAGATTATGGTAATGCTAAGTTGGTGACTTAGCCGGGCCAGTTCATCCTTAAACTGCTTTACCAGTTTGGAGTTGATACTGATCGCAGCTAAAGATTTAACGGCAGCTTGGCTATCCGCCAGAATAGCTGCGTTAAGGTGGTTGGTGTTAGCTCTCCTTAAGGTGCGACAAGCTTCTCTTATCGCAAAAAGCTCGGCCTGAAAGGCCACCTTATTTTTTTTTATTTTTACGAATTCGCTGCTGGCGCGAACAGTAGGTAAAAATGGGTCGCTGAATCCGAATTCGTTGTCAGAATTTGAAAATGATGAATTTTGTTATAATGGGGTTGCCACCTAATAAAATATAATTTTTAAGAGCTTTAAAAATCATTAAACAGTGTTAAGGGGTCGCTGATTTCAAATGGAGATTATGGAGATTACCTCATTTTTTATTATTGTTTTTAAATACGTTTTTTTATTTTGTTGATTTTCTATAATTTAAATACAAATTCGAAATGCTTGATAGTTTAAATCATTCTTGATTTTAAATAATTCTAGTTGTTTGATAGTTTAAAATCGTTTATTGAGCTTTAGGTCAGGTTAGAACAATTAATTGCTCTAACGAATTTTTTCCAAAGAAACAACACAACAATATTTTCAATATGAAGAGAAAAACATCACTATCTGATTTTATTGCAATTTCGTCCTTGTTAAAGGATCCTTAGAAATCTTTGTGATGCCGGCGGGAATCGATCTCAGGCCGTGCTTGCCTCGTGCAAGCGCATCTTAGCGTAATACACCAACAGAGGCGATGAGATTTCAAGTTTTAATTTCTTAGTTTTTCTCCCTTTTCTTGTTGTTGTTTTTAATTGCTTTACTTAAGTTTATGCGTATGTTATTATATGGAGTCCAACAGTTAGCTGGAATTCACCACTAACAAAGCATGGTTACTGAAATTGTTTTTAGATTTGCTGACAAATCTTCAGGCTGTTTCAGTGTGTTTTTTGTCGGACTCTACCATTTGATTAAAGTTTTCTATATGACCTTGTTATTTATTACGGTGATTTTCTATGATTTAAATACAAATTCTAAATGTTTGATAGTTTAAATTATACTTGATTTTAAAAACAAATTCTAGTCGTTTGATAGTTTAAACTCGTTTTTTATTTTTGTTTTTAAATTAATGTAAAAATAGTTTGTTATTGTTTGTTAAACCATGCAGAAATAAATATTGAGTTTTAAAAAAGAAAACGTGGACTATACATTCAAGTTTGTTTTTGTTTATTTGCTTAATTGTGTTATATACTGTATGTATTTATGCATTTTTAAAGAATACGAGTTTCGTCAAAATATTTAAGAAGCATATTTTGTGTTAATATAAAAAAGCAGAAAATTTTTTTCTAATTTTGAAAAAATAAAAAAACAACCTTTTAAAAAACCATGCCTGAGTAAAATGAACTTGATATGATAAATAATAATATTTTGTACGTTTCGACCTGTCAAGCAGATTATTTTATAATATTACATTGGCTTACCCAATATTCCATGGGATTTCTGTTCCTTTTTCTCGCAACTTTGATAAGCCTCGCAAAATATGATACACCATTGTTATTTCCACCCATTTTTTTTGAGTTGAGTTGTTACGTTCTTCGTAAATAATTCCAATCTTCGAACAAAAGTTGAACAGTCAAATCAATATTGTCTTCGCTTTCAAAATAGTTACCTGATATGGAAAAGATAGATAAATATCTTCTTTTTTTATTTCCAGCTGCTGCCTCTGGGAAAGAGTCATACTGCGAATGATCGGATTTAATTTGTCAATTGTACTCTTGTCTACTAGGCTTCCCAAGGAGCTGAAATCACCTTCAGCCAGTTTGGCAGATATTACCTAAAAATAAAATTCATATATATGCAATTAAATTCATAATTTACGCGACGCACAGTACGTGACCAGTGGAAACAATTTGAAAAACTTTTTTGGAAAAATGGAAAATTTTGGTATAATTTTAAAAGTAATGTGTATTAACAGTATTTTAAATTGAAAATCCTGGGAAATTTTTTCTTTTTTCTTAATGTGTTTTAATTTATCATTTTTGCATGTTGGAGTAGCACAAAAAGTATCTAAATTAAAGGTATCACCAAAAATAGGTTTAATGTTGAATCAGTTAGAAATAGTTTTTATTGGGTTGTTTTGAGCAAAATAGAAAGAATTCAAAATATTTTTTTTTAAAAATAGCAAGAAATATATTCATTTATGAAAAAACCAAAAATGTTGTAAAATTAGAGTAGAAATTTAAAAACAATGCGAGACGTGCAGGGAGAGTTTCAGATAGGGTAGTAAAATATAACTTGTTTTTAAAAAAAAGTTGCTATTTCTTGCAACCTTAAAAGAAAAATAAATTTAAAAAAGTACCTATGTTACGTTTTTGGAGCCTGGGGAGTTACAACATACGGGCCAGAGATCTGCATGAATGGATTCATTCAATGGTTTCAAGTTCCTTTAATTGTTTAACTCCCTGCAATTCGAGGCAGGCAAATAGCAAGTTTGCGTGAATCATAGGCAACGAAAATCAAGTCTCCAAATGTAGACAAGTTGAAGTGAAGAAACTTGATATGTAGACAAGTTGAAGTATAGAAACTTGAAATGTGAGCAAAAAGCAACTATTTTGCCTACTAATTGTTTGTTTTCAAGTCGGTTTACACTGTTCGTAGAATTAACTTCATGTCGTCATTGCAAACTTCGTATCTCGAGTTTAGAAACCAGTTTTACTTGAAAGCATGGATTGAAGTTTATGTTGGATGTGATTTTATGTTGTTTTGCTTATTTGTTGTGTTTTGTTTTTGTTGTATTTTTAGACATATATTTTGGTTGTTGTTTTAAGACTTTACGGCTGTGCGTACAATGGCATATGTTAGCGTTGTGTTAAACAAATCGTTTTGAGATGTAGTGTGGAGTTGTTTTTGTATTGGTGGTGTGCGCAGTGAAGTTTTTTTTAAGCGTTAAGCTAAGCGTATATTTTATCCTAAGGTCGCTCAAGATAGTTGGAGAAGCGTTTTACAAGATTTTTTCTTATTTTTTAATCAAAGAAGTAATAAAAACAACGCTTGGACTATATTTATTTAAACAATCTTGTATGCACTTCGTTTTTTACTTTTGTAATATAAGCTATCAAACATAAAAATTGGATGAAAAGTAACAAGTTGTGAAAATTTACTTTTTCAAATAAATTTATTTTTTCCTTTTTTAATAAAAAAAAATCGTCAAAATACAAATGTGCAAAAATTGCAATGAAATGTTGTTGAAATATTTCTGAAACAACATTTAATACAAATACAAAAGTACGGTGTTATTACGTTGAATAACTTGGTCGTTATGAAATCTATAATCAGAAGTGTAACATTTGGTACATTTTTACGAAAAAAAATCCGCAAAAATGCAATATTAAAACAACGTCAGATTGGGTGGCTATGGAAAATTCTATAGCTTTTTTGTGAAAAAAAATTACAAAAACAAAAAATTTAAAAAAGGTTATAGCTTTTGAAACTTGATTTTTTTTCAAAAATCTTCTAAGTGAATGTTTTTGGCATTGCCATCATCAAAAATGTTATTTTAAATTTAAAGCAGCTTTTAAATAAAGAGCCAAAAAATATTAAAAGTAAAAATTTGTTTTAAACTTCATATTTATTTCAAGAATAATAAAATAAAACTAAATAAAGTTATTTGGAGTATTAAATTCATAAATTCACATAATGGGTTGCAAAAAAAACCATACAATAAGTAAAAATAAAAAAGTTAATAAAAAATAAAAGTAAGATAAAACTATAAAACATTTTAAAATGCGCTAAAAATGGGTAAAATATCAAAATAAAAATATTTTTCTAACATTTTTTTTATCGGTTCAAAAATAAATATTGTATATTATTTAACAAAAAAGGAAAAAACTTAAATTTTAAATAAAACAAATTAATTTATCAAAAACAAAAAAAAAGATGATGTGAATATAAAAGAAATAACTATAAGTGGCACCGTATGATAGCACTTTTCACACAAGAAGTAAGCCATATACACTTGAAACTAGGAACAAAGGATAGTAAAACTGCGTTCTCACTTTATAGTGAACGTCAATATTTTTCGAAAGCAAAAAAATGATTTGTGAAAAAAGTTTATTTAAATACTTAAAACTTTTAAAACAATATGGATAAAGCAATATGGGTATCATATGAGAGAAGGCTCTCTTTTACAAAAAAATTAATTAAAAAAAATGTAAAAGCTTTTTTGGTTTGGTATTAAAAGTAATGGACGATTTTTTACTTCCTACTAATAGAAAATTATTTCCATAAATTTTCAAGTAAAACATATTTGCATTTGGTATGGATGTTTAAGCACTTCGTAATTCTGATTAAAGAATTGTCTTTTTTCATTTGATAGAAATATTGATTTGTTTTGAATATTTTAATTATTTAAAAAAATTTGTTTAAAGAATTCCTTTACGTTACTAAAAGGTCCTTTTAAAACAAATCCTGACATTCCAGAGAAAAAGAGAGAAAGCAGTTTTACAATTCATTAGCTAGTATATTCATTCACTTGTATATTGTTTACATAATGTGTGGAATTTGTTTACGATAATTGTGGTATGGTGTTATCTTTTCCCAAAATATGTCGCACTAAATTTAAATGGTTGTCAATCAGAAAAAGCAAAAATATGCAAAAACCACACGTATTTAGTGCAGGGACCGTAACGGTTGATTTTTTTCAAAAAGTCAACAAATAATAGTTACTTTTTGACCGATTTTATTTCTATAATAAAAAAATTATAATATGATTTTAATTTTTTTGATCAAAAATAAAAGTCAAAATTTTACTTTTATTTTTTAATCAAAAATAAAAGTTAAAGTTTGACTATTATTTTTTCGATCAAAAATAACAGTAAAAATTTGACTATTATTTTTTCGATCAAAAATAACAGTTAAAATTTGACTTTTATTTCTTCGATAAAAATTAAAATTTAACTTTTATTTTTCAATCTAAAATAACAGTTAAAAATTTACTTTTATTTTTTCGATCAAAAATAAAGATTTAAAATTTTACAATGTAATTTTTTTTTAACTTTAATTTTAGTTTAAATCGCCACTGCGGTGCAGCGCACTAATGCGCTTGCACTGCGTTTCACAAAGATTTCTGATGAAGCCTGTAGCAGGGCCGAAATTGCAATAATTTCAGCTAGTGATGTTTTTCTTTTCATATTAAAAAGGTTGTTGTTGTTGTTTCTTTGCAAAAATTCGTTAGAGCAATTAGTTGTTCTATCCTGACCTAAAGCTCAATAAACGATTTTAAGGTATCAAACAACTAGAATTTGTAATTAAAATCAAGTATGATTTAAGCTATCAAACATTTAGAATTTGAGTTTAAATCATAGAAAATCAACATAAATAGTTTAGGTTTTTAAAACAATTAATAGAGCAAATTTTTTATTCATTTAAATTCTTTATCATTTGCATTTTTGATCAAAGAAATAAAAGTCAAATTTGATTACATTTGATCAAAAAAATAAAAGTCAAATTTCAACTTATATTTTTGATCGAAATAAAATTAGTCAAAAAACTAACGATTATTTATTTGCTTTTTTTGTAAACTATGAAAAACTATGCATTTATTTAAAAATATGCTTTAACGATTGAATGCCATTTTAAAGACAATTTCATAATTCGTAAGGTTTCATAAAGTAAACTTAACCATTTCCATTTTAAGATGCTCAGTACAAACATGCATTTGCATGATATTCCTGGTCCTAGTATAATATAAAAGCATTTTTAAAAATGTTTGAATTAACTCTTTATCATATGCAGTCTCCTCCTCTCCATTTTTCGATCGCTTTCACACTTTTCTACATACCATATCTAGCTGAACAGACTGTCATCATCCCTGTGTCAATATTTACTGAAATATAGCATTTCATTAACTTTTAAATACCCTATCTTCCCCACTGCATAAAACAACAAGTTCAATAAATGCACAAAAAACAAACAAAAATCCCTAACACAATAACAACAGAAAAAAAGTCACACAAACTCCGCATCATAAATGAAACGAATAAAAAACAAACGATGGTCAGTCGCTTCCGACGTGAGCGCAGTCGCATAGAGTCGAAAACAGAGTGAAAAGTAGAAAACTTGATTTTTTCTGCCAACTCTTGTTGGGTAGAAACAAAATTGAATCAAGTCAGACATATGATTCGTTTTTCAGAAGCAAGTCGCGAATCGTATGGAAAAAACAAATCAAGTTCCTGCAATTCAACTCAAATTTTGATATTCTTTCAAGTAGCTTGATTTTCAATTTACTTGTTGCAGATCTCTGATACGGGCCCCCTGAAACACAAATAAAAATGCATTAAGAAACGTATAAACCAGGAATAACTATTGCGAGTTCTTTGCGAAAATAATTATTTAGTTCTTAGTTATTTATTTTTATATATTATTTTATTGTTTTACATAGGTATTTCAATTGAAAATTTTATTTCGTGACGCCACTTCCGTTTTCTGGAAAAATTTTTTAAAGTTGGTGTGCAGGATTGAGCAATGACTATTACACCTATTTTCTACAAAATTATTGAGCAAATAAAAAAAAATTTTTTTTGAGGGGCTGACTCGAGTGTTTTTTTAAAAAGTCCTCAATAAATTTGTACAGCTAAGAGCACGGTGCCTTGTATGCAATAAATCTATAGCCAAAGACACTGTTTTGTCTTGCAATAACTGCAAGAGCATTTATCATAAATTATGTGTAAACATTAATGACAATGGTATTTTTAATATCTTGAACTCATACCCCAATATTGTTTTCAATTATACAGATTGTTTGAATTCTTAGTTTAATTTGGGTGTTACAGTGGCTGAGTTGGTCACTGAAGTAAAATAATTAAAAACTTTAATTAACACTTTAAATGTTGTTAGTGCTAATACAGCAAAGAAGACAGTGCAAGTGCGTAACAAAGAACGTTATCGTGCAGCTTCGTGCATTAATTCGTCTTTATCTAATGAGCAAAGTCTTGCTTTGCCTAGTGTCGTTGAACCTTTGGTGGCCTTGACTGATTCTTCACCAGTTGGCGTTTGTTCCGCTGTGGGTGTTGCTGCTGCAGCCGTTGTTGAAAAAATTTACTCAGAGCCAAATTCTCTCTTGAATACTGATGTTGCTTTGAGTGAGTTACCAACCCTATTGCTTCTCGCTCTGGTGCTGATGCTGATGCTGTTGTTGTTTACCGGTTTTGATGGTGTTGATGTAACATTAGCTACTGAAGCTCCTGGTTCTATCGATATTTTTGCTGTGAATGCTGTCTCTCTGCCTAATGTTTTGGATCCAATGGATAATGAAGGATGGAAGGAAGTAAGGAAAAGAAATCAAAGTGATAACTCAATTATTGTTGGACAACATTTAAACACTGAGTTAGCTGGTTTTGATCGCAAGATTTTTCTTCATTTATCTTCAGTTAAGCCGTCGGTATCTGAAGCAAATACAATTGACTTCATAGTGAATCACACGAATGTGCCAAGGCATAATATTACCTGCTCTAAGCTTGTAAAACGTAATGTTCTGCCTGAATCATTTCGTTTTGTCAATTTTAAAATTGGAATAACTAAGAATTACTACAATGAAGTTGCGAATCCAAAATTTTGGCCAGTTAATGTCAAAATTAAGAATTTTCAGTTTTTTCAAAAGCCGGTAAAAGAGCCAATTTTGCTTTAACCAAATCGAGCTGTTTCTAAAATACATGCTTAAAAGATTTATTATCAGAATGTTTCTGGGATGCGGATTAAATCTGCATCTATTTTTTCTGCTACTTCGCAGTGTGAGTACGATGTTTTTGTGCTAGTGGAAACGTGGCTTAGCGGAAATTTTAATAATGAGGAATTCTTTGATCCTCATCTATATAATGTATCTTATTTTACAATTTTAAAATTTTATAATTACCTAAGTGTGGCAGATCAATGTCCAACTTCAATTTCAAAGCTTGCGATTTTAATCTTTTAAATAGTGCTATTAGCCGTATTGATTGGAAAAGTGAGTTTAGAAGTTTGAATACTGATTCGTGTTTTAATCTCATTCAACTACGTATTTCCTCAGTTTGTTTGCAATTTATTTCTAAATTGAAGCCACGGATAAGTAAAGTACCTTGGTATACTCGTGGATTAAAAATTTTAAAAAATCTGCGCAATAAGTTTTATAAAAAGTTTGTTCTAACGAATAATAATTATTTTTTCATGAAATATAGGTATTATATGAGGGAGTTTAACTTCTTAGATACATTTTTGTATAGACAGTATCAAATATCGAATCAAATATTAAAACGAGTCCTAAGGCTTTATGGCGTTTTATTAAATCCAAGAAAGGGTCTCCATATATTCCTTCTTCTATGTTTTTAAATGATAGGGCCTCAAACAAGGCATCTGGTATTGTCAATTTATTTGCTGATTTCTTTCAATCGAACTTTGATAATACTAATAATAATTTTGATTGCTTGTTTGATTTGCATTCTGTTATTGATTTTGGAGCTTTGTCTCTTACTACTAATGATATTTTAATGGGGATTTTCAGACAGAAACCTTCAAGTCGTATTGACGCGGATGGTCTCTGTTCCACTCTTTTAAAAAATTTTGCTTTTAATTTAGTGTATCCGTTAACTTGTATCTTCAACAGTTGACTCTCTTCAGATACTTTTATTGATAGCTGGAAGAGTAAGAGTCGATAGAGATAGTAAAGAGTATTATTTCTCCATCCCAGTATGGCTTTTTTCCTGGTCGCTCTACTATGTCTAATTTGGTATTGTATTCAATACTGTATCTCGGCTTTTAGTAAAGGATGCCAGGTTGATGTCATTTACACGGATTTGTCGAAAGCGTTTAACTAAGTCTCTCATGCTCTCTTAATTAAGAAGCTTGCAAAATTGGTTTTCACTCTAATTTTTTAAGTTGGATTAAATCGTATCTGTAAAATAGACAGTTACCTTTGATAATGTTAAATCCTATACGTGTTTAGCATCGTCAGGTGTTATAAGTTACATTGTGGCTAAACTAAACTAAACTAAATAAATCAAAAAAAAATAATTCTTTTGAATAAACTCTTAATCAGCCCCTCACATTAGGTTTAAACTTCTATACTTTTTTTCTTTTTTTGTTTCAGATAGCCCAAACTCGAGATATCCTGCACACGATTTTTTTATTTTTTTACTGCTTTATTTATGAACGTGTGAAATGCACTAAGGAATAGACCATTGATGAAATTAATTTACTAATTGATTGTTTGAAGCAGCTTAAGGTTTTTATGGTATGGTTGATATTTCATGGTCTATTGATAATTATCAGTTTATCAAGAGATTCATACGCATTTGTTAGAAATGTGTTGCATGATATCTCGGGTGCAGGAATTTTCACAAACTCATTTACTCTTTTTACGCTTTTTCTTGACATATCTTCCTTTAACCTACAAAATAACACTTTTTTATGTTTGAATCTGCTGATTTGGGGTCTAGTGTATTTCCGTAGTTATACATACTTTTTCCCCTTCACATTTCTTCTGAACATACTGTAACGGAGCGAAATTATTACCGGGCACAAAACCGACGTTCAAGTTCAAAAACATAAAATTAAAAAAAAAAATTTTATTTCCTATTTATAAATAAGGTGGCATCACCTCTCTGGTCAGTGACCCACGGACAAAAGGTTGGCATCGACATTTCGTGCTTGGGTGCCAGATGCCAGCAGTTCAGGAGATGTGGGTGGTTCGTTGGCACCAACCAGTTTGTACCTTCGCTGTACAAATAATTCACGTGCTTGGGGTTGCAGCACGTCTGAACTCTCAAAACTGAAAAGATAAGAAAAAAAATAACCTATATTAAAAAAACAAAAAAAAAATAGGGAGCGATTGCCCTCTTTTTTACCCCCCTTCGAAACTCCGGGACCTGGTGGTATGGTCCCTGCCTACACTTTCCCTCCCAACCTTGAGGGTTCAGGGGCTAAAAGTTTTTTTAAACCCCTCCCATACGCAGCTTTATTCCTCCTTCAACCAAATAAAAAGATTAAACTTTAGTTACTCATATTACATTCATCATTATTAAGTAAGTAAACGAATTTAAATTTTATAAAAATGCTTTTTGCGTTATATTAAAAAAATGCTGCTGCACAGCGTTTGTAAAAACAGTTTCTTTATATTTGTAATCTACAACCAGGGGCGTAACTAGAGGGGGGTAAGGGGGTAGACTACCCTCCTTACTTTTTTAAAGTCGACCTAATTGTTATTTTTTACAAATATTTTATTAAAATATTGATTTTTATAAACAATAATTATGAACGCATCAAAGGCAGTCGTACCTTTTATTGCCATTTTCATAACAAAAACCAACTTTAGTCGGCTATTTCATTTTAATTCATACCCAAAACTATCTTCAGTGGGCCAATTCACTTTCAGTTGTACCTTAAACTATCTTCAGTCGGCCAATTCACTTTCAGTCATACCTTAAACAAACTTCAGTCGGCCAACTCATTTTAAGTCGTATCAGCGTTGAGTTGTTGTAAACGAATCCAGTGTTCCTTTGTGACAAAATGCATAAAAAGTTCAGAAAAGTAGTATAAATTTTGTTAAAAAACTACGGAAATAGTATTGTAAAAGAGAGCAGCGGACCAACTGAAAAAAATAGACCAAAAATAAAAACCGAAAATAATATTTTTATTTAACCAAAAAATATATTAATGATTTTTATTTAAGACTAGCAGGACACTGTTGTTTTGTTGTTTTGCAGGACACGTTTTTTTATCAATCTCCTTCACGCCATAAAGACGGGACAATATTTTCACCCATGTGATAATTTTTACCTAAATTTAATTTTGACTAAATTTTATGTGATACGGTTAGTTTTGTCACATCCAACTTAGTGATGCCATATAGCAGCATCGTCCTTATCGGGTTAAGGAAATACATACAAAAGAAATTGTTTTGTTTTGAAGCGCCGCTCTGCATTTATATGTATCTCACTTTTCGCCTTGCCCTTTTTTTTAATTATTAACGAAGATAATTTTCGCTATTTGAAAATATTACTTACTAAATTAAAATATTATTAAAATGCTGTCTCAAAATATCTATTTAATACACCAGAAAAGAACGAGATTTTTAGCTCAAAATTTTAGTTAAACATTTTTGTCAATGCTGAGATGAGTTGTTTGACAAAATAATATATAATTTTAATGCTAGGATTTTTTAAAAAATCGATATACGAAAAGGAATCGTGGTCCTGGCCTGGTGTTTTAAAAAGATACTCTTCAGAAATATTTGAAGAACCCAAATTCAGAAAATTATCTTCGGTACCACTTCTGATGCCCGAGATATAAAACCTTATATTAATATTTTTCTAAAGTTATAAAATTGCATTTGCGAAAAGTATGCACTTCAATACCACAAAAATTTAGACAATCAGATAACAGTCAAAAATTCTGTGCTGCTTTAAGTGTACCTTAAGATTTGCATATCCTTCACACAGGACACTGAGGGTAGAAATCAAGAATGTCATCTTGTTTGGCGAGACATTGTTAGTAAAGTAAATATAGATTTACTTTTGCTTTAAGATATATGTAGTTTTTCTTATAAAAATCAAAGTATTTTTAGGTCGTTATTTTTTACCGTTTTTCTCAAAAAACAACTTTGTCCCTGCGGGAGAGGAAGACATAATTTTTTTCTTAAATTTTTTTTGTAGATCTTGACCACCCTATGCAACTTTTGAGACCTCTTAGAATGCGAATTTCGAAAAAAATTGTAATTCGATACGCCCTAATAAACACTACATTTTTAAAAAATACTCTGCAAGATTTAAACTTCCAAGGCATATATCTTTTAAAAGCGAGCTAACTTTGCAAAACCCTTTTAGGGTTTTCTTACTATAAACCGGTACTATCATAATGTTTTGTCTGCTTTTCCGTTGGAAAAATGTATTGCACAGTGTAATTCAACTATGTTGTATTTAAAAAAAAGTCGGGACTTAAGGGTATCCAGTCGGCCGAAATAAATTGATACCCCCCCAATCAAAATGGCCTTGGTACGCCCCCGTCTACAACTGTTTTCTTACAATATTTTGATTTCTTCAAAGACCTTTTGTTTGTTAAAAGGCAATTCTTAAGACAAACCCAAATATGACTATTAGTTTTGTTTTGTTTTCGTTTTTCTATAAATACATAATATTTTATTGACTATGTATTGAGAATATGATCGTCATGTGATATGATCGTACAAACTAAATGACAAAAATATAAACTAAAGAATCAATTAATTAGAGAAAAGTATTGCTTTTTTACTCGAGTATACTGATATTTAATAGAAAAACAAACCAAGCTCTTAAAAGTTTTGCAATAGAAAATAAAAATAATTTTAAATTTATAACTTTTTTTTCCTAAGCAATAATTAAAGAATATATTTAAGTTTGTGGCTTAAGTGCTTATTAAACAGTTTTCTAGAAATTTTAGTCTTTTTGCTTTTTGATTTGCAGTAAATTTTAGACTATTTTAGTATAGTATTATTGCATTTTTATGGCGTAGTTGGGCTGTCGCTGCTGTCACTGACCCGCCCAACAAAGAAGCGATAGCTGTTGTTTGAAGCGCAAGGGCTTATCTGGGACGCTAGCGGGAAAGTGGACCAGACTTTTTTTCTTGTTTTATATTTGGTTATAGATCTGTGTCGATAGTCGGTAATCGCATAAGACATATGAGCTGCTCAGAGCACAAATGGCGTAAGTTAATTTTTTGTAGTTTTGAGAAAATTTAACATTTAGAAAAATTCTTATAATAAAATTCCAAGTATAAAGAACTCAGTTTTGCTTATAAGCTAGGTCAAGAGCATAAATGGGGCTATCCATATCGTAAAAAATAAACTAAATAATACACAAAAATGAATATTGCATATTAGTAAAAACCAGGGATCGTAATTATTATAAGAGATATCCAAAAACTCAAAGATTAATTATTATTTTTCGATTTTTATTGTATTGCTCAAAAATAAGAATTATGTTTCGATTTCTATTTTTTTCATCAAAAATAAGAGTTATTTTTTGATTTTTATTTTTCTGTTCAAGAATAAGACTTATTTTTGAGTTTTATTATTTTGCTCAAGAATAAAAATTGTTCCTCAATTTTTATTTTTTTCGCTCAGAAATAAAAGTTATAACTCAATTTTTATTTTTATGCCCAGAAATAAGAATTATTTGTTGAGTTTTATTTTTTCGCTCAAAAATAAAAATCATATGTCGAGTTTTACTTTTTTTCCTCAAAAATAAAACTCAAAGCACCACACAGCTTTGTTGTTGCTGGCGCATGCTCGCCTTGAGTGTGCCTTGTGTGCGTACGTAAAGTGTGTTTGGGGGGTTTCAACATATGGCACGATTACGATAACTCGGGCGCCGTAATTTTAAAGAGATTTTTTATTAAAAACCACAAACAAATTAATTTGGTCGAACAAAAAATCGATACCTTAACTAGTTATCGAGTTATCGGTTTTTAAATTTTTGCCTTGGTAAAAGATCTGTTCAATAAAATATATATATCTTTACGAATTTTTAATAGATATAGAAGATTAGCATGTTATAAGAAAGATTATTTAATAGTCTATTCGAAAAAATAAAAATCAAAAAAATTTTAGCAATAAATTGCATTTTATGAGTAGTTTTATATTATGGTTGCTTTTCAGTTGTGACAAAACCGTTTTTTTCTCAAAAATTTCCATTATTAATATGCAAAAAATATTTTATATATTTAAAGACTAAAGTTTTATCTTTCATCAATCCATCAAACTTCAAAATCAATATTAGTTTTTCGAATTAACTGTAAGTTAAATATGTTTGTTGCAAAGATAAACTATTTGATTTAATAAAATAAAAGCTGTTGACCAAAACTGATCAGCTAAAAGTTTTTTTAAAAAAATTTTTCACTGGCTGGAAATATTAATTCATATAAATATTACAGCTTCAATTATGCCTTAAAATAAAATATAAAAAATAAATATGCTTAAAGAAAAAAGTTCTGTATAAAGGTAAACCATTTCATCATTAAAAAACAACATAAAAAATTAGATCGCTCATAAATGGTATACACCAAAGATAAATTTTCAAGCTTAAATAGTTTAAAAATTATACTTATAACGGTAGTTTTGAGAAAATAAAGGTTTTATGTAAAAAAAAATTTACATATACATACATATAGCTACGAAATGTGAAATACTCAACGGATTTTATTGACTTAACATTTTTGTAAAAGTTAATTTAATTATCTTTAAAAAGATTCCTTAATCAATATAGTAAGAAAAAAATAGATGCGTTGTTGGACACACGAGAGAAGCGAAGCTTTTTCACAGTTTCATAGATATGTTAATTTATTAGTTTTTTTTTAATAAAATAATTTTTAAATTCAAAAATTTAAAATAACATCAAATTAATTAAAAAAACACAAGTTATGATCACACCAGTAAATTTTATTACATATCATTATTATTTTATTTTATTACATCCATTTTGAATTATTTTTGTGAATGTTTTTTATTATTATCGAATTTTATTAATGAAATTTAGGGGTTTATGCTAACTGAAATAGAAAACGTATGGTATGGATAATATGTCGGCGATATATCTAGAAAAAACTGCATCAATAGTTGTTCCTAATTGTGTTGTACAAATATTTGGATCGCTTATTATTTGTAAATTAAATTTATCAAAAATTAATTGTTTAAATGCCTTTGAGGATTCATGTCTTAAATCACAATTAAAATCTCCACCAAAAACAATTGGCATTTTGTGATAATTTTTACCCAGTTCAATGGAACCTGCTTCTGCAGAACAGACTTCTCCGATTTTTGAAATATCAGCGGAAAAATTTTGTAGCTGAAGTCTGTTTAAATATATTGAAATATCCATAGTGACTGTATTGTACTTATCTTAATTATAATTACGATAAATTGCAACTCCTCCAGAACGACAACTATTTCTCTGAAATTGAGATATAAGTTAACACGAGCACCCGTTCTAGATGTTTTTTTACAGTCTAGAAATTGTAAGTTAACGCGCGCATCCGTTCTAGATGTTGTTCACAGTCTAGAAATTGTAATACGAAGATGGTACGTGACAATTCGTCAATTTTGTCGCGCAGCCCATTCCTACATAAGCCAAACGCTGAGCCAACAAAATATAACAGCAGCAAGCCAAAATAACGACAGCACTGCAGCAGCAGATTCAACGAATACAACAACAACAACAACAGAAAAATATAACAGCAGCAAACCAAAGTAACGACAGCACTGCGGCAGCAGATTCAACCAATACAACGACAACAACAATAGGGACAACGATAATATCAACGACAGTAGTGCAGCTGAGGCAACAGGTAGATTTAACTTATAATAAGCTTATTTGGTGTTGTTTAGGTTAGTCTTAAGAGAATCTTCAATAAAACCAATTACACTGGCACATAGTGCCAATTAAATAAAGAATTTTTATTTTGGAATAGAATAAAAATTAACTTATACAAGCGAAATTAGTGATATCGATAATTTCATCATTTTGCATTTTTGTTTCTGATAGCAATATAATGTCACAGATTTGAGTTATAGAATCGGTAAGATCTTGAGAATGCGCATGGAGACTCTGACAATTTAAATTCATTGCAGAAAAGAATTATTTGCTCTCTATCAAATTTTTTATTAATGCATTTTATATATACATTTAATACATTTAGTTTCCAATTTTTAAGAGAAAACTTTTAAAATTCTCGAATTAAATCAACATTAGAAAAATCATTTCGCCTTCCGTAATGAAATATAAAATGTTGAGGGTTGTCATCAGGGGTTGTGATAAAAAGTCCGTCAATACTAGTAACACGAGGTAAAGCGACGTAGAGTAATTGCAAAGAATGCTTTTTGTCATATTCGTAAACAATCTGCGAATGATCCACCCTGTGACTTATGAATAGTTACAGCCATTGCAGGAATTAATGGAAAATGATTTCTTGTAACTGTGATTGTTTTGTTTTTATTAAGAGGTATGCTACTGTTTTTTCGCAGAATTGGCACAGCTCTTCTTCCTACTTGAATCGATTGAGCATCAGCACAAGCTTTCATTCTTGCTTTCTGACCAATTTTAGACTCATCGAATTCCTGCCAAACTTTTTTAACCTGGCCATTCTGGTCAATTTCAATGTGCACTAGTTTACCAATAGCCGCACTTGCCAAACTATCGCTAACATTAATATTTGTTGTTATTAGATAATTTTTATTGATGACAAAAACAATTTCAGAAGGTAAACCACCTGTATCGATGACTTTGAAATTATGCAATTCTTGTTTAAATGCTTGTAATTGTTCATTATTTTTATTACGTTCTATTGCGCGTAAGATATAATTACTAAATAAATCTACAGAAGCATTACTTAAAAATAATCTTATTCCATGTGGACTCTTTATTAAATGTAACTCGTTTTGCTCAAGTTTTTTACCATCACCAATCTTCGTTAGTAATGACGAAAACTGTTTATTACTTTGCCGCATAATTTGTGTCAATTCATAAAATTTAAGTTCCAGCAGTTCTTAAAGTTAGGGAACAGACTATTCTCATCAACAAAAGAAAACACGTTAGCGATGTTAACGACAATGGTGGTAAGTAGAATCAACGTTTGTTTTGTTATATTTTCGCTGATTTTGTTGTTTGGATAGCCAATACGCGATCCTTTTGATCTGCACCAAATGAAGGATAGCTAAGGATAGCATTCAAATGAAGGATAGCTAATGCACAATTCTTTAATAGATTCTTGTCATCTATGCAACAGAGCTTCAGTTAATACTTAATATTAAATAAACTCTCATGGTCAACGAAGGTTTTTGTATCAGTTGGTAGTGTATAGGACTATCAATCGAAAGGGTACGAGTTCAATCCTCATTGCTAAAAAAGAAATATTTTTATTAATTTTATATTCTCTTGTTACAGTCGACACAAAAAGCAACAACAAATTCTCAATGAAGATGAAGGGATCAATGAAGACAAATATTGTATTAAAAAAATCGTTAACTCTTACACAAATAGATAAATCGATTTATCCTTCTCTCACATTTCAATCCACTGAAATTAAACTTTTTAATTTAGTGTAATATTCAGTTTTTTCTACTTAAATCCAGCTATACTCCTTCTTCAAGTTAGCTGAAAACTGTTCTATTATTAGTTTTAGTTGGTATGATATAATAATACGGGAGGGTAAAACCCCTTTAATCCACTCGTCGTAATAAAGCGCAGGCAAAATAGTTAATAGTTCTCAGAAGCATACACATGCCCTCAAGAATTATCACGTGTAAGCTGCACAAAGTTGCCAGTACTTATTCCCACAAAAATTATCTTTTTCCCACAGCAATTAAAAAAATTCCCACGTGGGAGATTTTTACTAAAAAATTCCAACCAAAAACCCTAAAGCCATAAAAATCCCACCAAAAATCCTACAGTAATAAAAAATCCCAAAACCATAAAAAATAATCAATTCAATTTAATTCAGAAAATCAAGCAGTCATAAAATACTACGTTTTCATGACGAATTAAGCCGGGGTTAACTCCCATGAAAAAGCAAGTTGAGTTAAATTTCGATAAATCTCCATAACTCTACGAAACTTGTTGATTTATGTGGCTTCTGTAATTTATCATAATACAAAATGACGTATGGAAGATTTTTTGAAACTCCGCACAGACGTATACTAAGTTTTGTTAGTAAAATCACGATATATGGATATTTATAAAAAAACTACAAACATATACTTAATACAAAATAAAAAATGCAGAAAACGTTAATAGAAGTCAATATATGTCTCTGCAGAGTAAAGGTAATTATACATTGACTTGTTAAAATTTTTAACGTTTTCTGCATTTTTTTTTATATTGAAGTAAACATACAATTTCTGGATTTTTATATATATAAATTTTTCGCGATTTTTTAACGGAAAAATCGATAAAAATGTTAGAAGAAATTGGCGAGTCCAAATCGACTCAGCTATCCAAAGTGTTTACACTTAATTGTCAAAATCAGTTGTAGTGAGTACCACCACTAAATTAACAGATTGCACAAATTTAGCTTTTATAATATACTAGCTGAATCCGGTGTGCTTCGCTACCCCCCTCGTATTAAATAAAATTAAAAGTATTTATATATTAACAAAAATTTATTTATTTAATTTAATTATTGCAATACTTCGCCTCTTTTTTTGTTGTAAACCAATTAGAATTCAGCACTGAATCGCATGTAATTTGCTTCATGCTCCCCCTTTTTATTTTTACACCAATCAAAAAGCAGCAATTACACAATCAGCTGTTTTGCAGTCAGTTGTGGGAGAAGGAGAATGGGGTTACCCTACTCTCTATTTTAATTAACACGTATTATAAAATCAGCTGCTTTGAAGACAGTGGTGGAAGAAAGAGAATGGGGCTACCCCACTATTTTAATTAATATGTATTTTAAATTTGTGGTAAAGCCGTTAATAAACGTAGTAAAAAGTAGGTGCAGAAGTGTGCATGGTCGGAAAATATTATCATGTAATAAGTATTCCTGAGTCAAAGCTGAACGCTGTGAAAATTTAAGATCGGTTATCAGGTCCAGCCTCCAATATATCGCAAACAAAGGGGCGTGCTCCACCCACTTTTCTTTTGGTACGTATTTCTATTCATGCCAATACCATATATAGCAAATACTGCCGCCGTTGGTCAAAAAATGCCCAAGATATGACGATTTTAAATTTTGGGTTATATGGGCGAGGCCAGGCCCCTTCGTCCACTCACAACTTTATATAGTCAAGAATTTATTATTTCGTAAGAATATCCAATTGTGAAAATTTAATGACGATCGGTCCAGTAGTTAAGACTATATTGCAATTTTTAATTTTCCTAAAAAGGGGCGTGGTCCCACCCACTTTTCTTTTGGTACGTATTCCTAATTATGCCAATACTATATGTACCAAATAGCATCAACGTAGGTCAAAAAATGCCCAAAATATGGCGATTTAAATTGTTGGGTTATATGGGCAGTGCCACGCCCCTTTGTCCAATAAAAACTTCATATATTCTATTATTCTTTCCAGAGTCATAGTAAAATGCTGTGAAAGTTTCAGGAAGATCGGTCCAAGGGTTTGGCCTCCTATAAAGCGCAAACAAACAAACAAACAGACAGACATTAATTTTTATATATATAGATTGAAAGCAGATTAATTATAATTAAAGTAAAATGGGGCGAAAAAGGGGGATTTGGTAATAAAAAAATCTATGGCTACCTTACCTGTAGATAAAAACTATATAAAACTTTAGGAAAATACATATTACAAAAAAAGTATTTTGTATAGCAAACATTGTTAGTGGTATAAGTATCTGAATTAAAAAAGGGGGCGGTGAAGTGGGCGTGGTTCATAGTAATATGGCGACGTTAACAGTATTAAGAGCAATATACTACCAAATAAAAAATAATCCGTTGGAAGGAACAAATTTGTACAGAGAACAAAAAGTTTAAAACTTAAATTTGGCGTGAAAAAGGGCGTGAAAGGGGGCGTGAAAGGGGGCGTGGCGTAAGAAATGTTTATTTATACCTCGCCTGGAGTATAATGTGTATACAATTTGAAGTAAATCTGTTAAAAACTATATGGGAGCAATTACATAATTTTAAAAAAGTGGGCGTAAAAGTGGGCGTGGTCGAAAAAAGTACCCTATTAATCATGCCAGAGTCCCAGTTAAATGCTGTGAAAATTTCAGGAAGATCGGTCCAGAGGTTTGGCCTCCTATAAGGTACAAACAAACAAACAAACAAATAAACAAACACACATTCCATTTTATATATACAGATAATGTGCGAAAATCATTAAAACCGTAAAATTTATTCATATATACATATATGAAGAAATAAAAATAACGTGTGGGAAAAAATCGCACGAGAATTAAAAAATCCCTTATTGAATTAAAAAATCCAATGAGAATTCACATTTCCCACAGGAATGCCATTACTTAGAAAACTAGTTTATGCTGTGTTACTGATTCCTGAAGCAACAGGAAATGTAGAATTTTTTATTTTTTCACAAATATATATTAATAAAACTAAAATCAGAAATAAATTAGAAATTCCCACATTGTGTGGGATTCTTCGAACTAAAGATTTCTTTAGGAAAAAACGATGTGAACTGCACTAATTTCAAATAATCGTCAGAAATCATAAAAAAGTTTTACCAATGCATGTATAAAAAATAATTTTATTTTTCATGATTAGTGACTGTTCGAAATTTGCCGCTTTATTTTTTTTTTTTTTTTTCTTAAACAGACCTTCCATCGAAAAATTTCACAAAATTTTTGATATAAAATTTATTTCTTAATTTGGGTTTATATCTACAGATTTGAGAAAAAATCGATCACTGAAAGGAATCGATAAAACAGCTTAAACAACTTTTCCTTGCAGTTAAAAGACGTATCTCCTTTAATTAATCCACTTAAATCAATGTGTAAAACTATTTAATATATGATGTAATTTACTATGATCTCATAAATTGGTTATGACATTTACATTCATATAAATCTCAAATATTATTTATACAAATTTAAATGTATTTTAAAACTTTATAATTTAAATGATTTTAGTTATTAATTAAATTATTTTTGTTTTGTTTACAAATACTTTATTTCGAATAAAATAATGAAAATTTTAAAGCACACATTTTAACAATATGTTTTAGTTATGTTTTTTAGTTCAAGGTTTTCACCAAAAAGTTTCTTTTCTGAAAATGCAAGTTTTTTTAAAAAAATATGGCAACACTGACTCACTCATATTCACTAAAATTTTCCCGGTATTTACAACAAGCCGCTCAGTATGAGTTTTTAGTGAATTTGTGAGCAAGATTCAACGAAAATTCTTAGGGATGACTGACATCTGCAATAGCAATGCTAACGAATACGAATATTTCATTTATGTTTTGCAAATATTCAAAACAATGCAAATGCGATTGTCGGACTTGTACCATATGCACAGTGGTGGATGGTAGTCATCAACAGAAGTTAGAGCATGAAGGGCCCTCTTAACAATCACGTTGTTACAGTCGATAGTTAAGACCAGGTGAAAAAGTCTTTCACGACTATTATAAATACAACTTACTTGTAAGTCAGAACATATATTATCAACAAATATATGCTCTTGGCGTGTCTTCGAATTAGATGCACAAAAATATGTATCATCGTCTGAAGATTCCCATTTCAAGTCAGGCAGATTAAAATATTTATAACGTATTCTATGCAATTCACAAGACTTGCATAAATTTCCACACTGTTCTTTGGAGGAACAAGCATGAACTACATATACATTAAAATTACAATGTACAACCTTAATGCATATGAGTTCGATATTAGAAGAGCAGGGAATATCGATAATGGAACTAACGAAGGAGTTTCTAACAGCTAAACCACCACCGACAGCAGAAGTATTGCCAGCGTGTCTGTCTTTTCTATATACTTCAAATGTTTTATTTAAGTTTTTTTTTCTTCAACAAAGAAATCACAAGCCCTTTCGATATAAAAAATGGCTTCAACCTCCTAGGAGGCCACTGTTAATTTAACTTGGTCGGCCGACTTGTTATTTGCTAGTAGAAACGCGTACTGCGTAATAGGTATATAAAAACGGTAAAAGCACATAAGCTTTAATATACAGTATCAACATAATACAACATTTAAAACTTGGAATATACTAAAATACGGCTGTGGTGGTATTATTTTATCAAGTCGAAGGTAATTCAACAAAATCCAATTTTTCCAATTCTTCTTTGCAGATTTTTTCGTGAGCTCCCAAATATATTTTCGCTTAACAATTATTTTCCCTAAAGAGCCTTAATTCGGGAGAATTTACACTCTTATTACAGGTAGCCGAATATTTTCATGTAAGGATGACATACTTAAAAATTACTTAAAAAAAAATTGTAGTTGTACGACTACGGATATCTTCTGAATACCACTATGAATATGTATAAAATACAATAAAATATATTATGTGTAAGTTGTTTATTTAATAAACAAAAAACATTGAATAGTTTATAAATAAAAATTTCAGATGAGAACATTTTCTTGTTTCATACTTTTTAGAGCGTGATTTTCAGTAGTCAAGTTTTAGTTTTTTTAACTTTTTTTTTTATTAAAAATATTTTGAGGATACAATTTTTATATATTCGAAAGTATTAACTACTTATTAATTATTTGATGATCAATTTATAAACAAAGATTTTTAAACAATTTTTTTATGGCACTTAAAATTTTTTTTTCCTCCTAGAAGTCGCCACATTCAATTAAATGTGACGTCACAAAGTCTATAATAAGCGGACTAAAAGAAAACGCTTCCAACGATACCTAATTTATCAAATTATGATAAGTAATTTAGAAGAAAGGAGTTTATTTAATTTTCTGTCCTCTAGAAGACGCTATATTTTATTTAATTTGACATCACAAAGCCTTTAATCAGTGGACGTGGAAATCGCTTTCAACGATACCTCATTTGTCAAAATATGATAAGTAGCTTAGAAGTTAGTGGTTTAGTTTACTTTATATCCTCTAGAGGGCGCTATATTAAATTTTATATTACGTTACATAACCTATAACCAGCGGACAATCAAAACGTTTCCAACGATACCTCATTTGTTAAATTCCGATAAGTAGTTTAGAAGTTAGGGGTTTAGTTAACTTTCTGTCCTCTAGAAGGCACCATATTATATTTAATGTGACGTCATAACTAGCGGGCGATCAAAACGCTTCCAACGATACTTTAGACTCATCGAATTCCTGCCAAACTTTTTTAACCTGGCCATTCTGGTCAATTTCAATGTGCACTAGTTTACCAATAGCCGCACTTGCCAAACTATCGCTAACATTAATATTTGTTGTTATTAGATAATTTTTATTGATGACAAAAACAATTTCAGAAGGTAAACCACCTGTATCGATGACTTTGAAATTATGCAATTCTTGTTTAAATGCTTGTAATTGTTCATTATTTTTATTACGTTCTATTGCGCGTAAGATATAATTACTAAATAAATCTACAGAAGCATTACTTAAAAATAATCTTATTCCATGTGGACTCTTTATTAAATGTAACTCGTTTTGCTCAAGTTTTTTACCATCACCAATCTTCGTTAGTAATGACGAAAACTGTTTATTACTTTGCCGCATAATTTGTGTCAATTCATAAAATTTAAGTTCCAGCAGTTCTTAAAGTTAGGGAACAGACTATTCTCATCAACAAAAGAAAACACGTTAGCGATGTTAACGACAATGGTGGTAAGTAGAATCAACGTTTGTTTTGTTATATTTTCGCTGATTTTGTTGTTTGGATAGCCAATACGCGATCCTTTTGATCTGCACCAAATGAAGGATAGCTAAGGATAGCATTCAAATGAAGGATAGCTAATGCACAATTCTTTAATAGATTCTTGTCATCTATGCAACAGAGCTTCAGTTAATACTTAATATTAAATAAACTCTCATGGTCAACGAAGGTTTTTGTATCAGTTGGTAGTGTATAGGACTATCAATCGAAAGGGTACGAGTTCAATCCTCATTGCTAAAAAAGAAATATTTTTATTAATTTTATATTCTCTTGTTACAGTCGACACAAAAAGCAACAACAAATTCTCAATGAAGATGAATTGATCAATGAAGACAAATATTGTATTAAAAAAATCGTTAACTCTTACACAAATAGATAAATCGATTTATCCTTCTCTCACATTTCAATCCACTGAAATTAAACTTTTTAATTTAGTGTAATATTCAGTTTTTTCTACTTAAATCCAGCTATACTCCTTCTTCAAGTTAGCTGAAAACTGTTCTATTATTAGTTTTAGTTGGTATGATATAATAATACGGGAGGGTAAAACCCCTTTAATCCCCTCGTCGTAATAAAGCGCAAGCAAAATAGTTAATAGTTCTCAGAAGCATACACATGCCCTCAAGAATTATCACGTGTAAGCTGCACAAAGTTGCCAGTACTTATTCCCACAAAAATTATCTTTTTCCCACAGCAATTAAAAAAATTCCCACGTGGGAGATTTTTACTAAAAAATTCCAACCAAAAACCCTAAAGCCATAAAAATCCCACCAAAAATCCTACAGTAATAAAAAATCCCAAAACCATAAAAAATAATCAATTCAATTTAATTCAGAAAATCAAGCAGTCATAAAATACTACGTTTTCATGACGAATTAAGCCGGGGTTAACTCCCATGAAAAAGCAAGTTGAGTTAAATTTCGATAAATCTCCATAACTCTACGAAACTTGTTGATTTATGTGGCTTCTGTAATTTATCATAATACAAAATGACGTATGATTTTTTGAAACTCCGCACAGACGTATACTAAGTTTTGTTAGTAAAATCACGAAATATGGATATTTATAAAAAAACTACAAACATATACTTAATACAAAATAAAAAATGCAGAAAACGTTAAAAATGTTTAGAAGTCAATATATGTCTCTGCAGAGTAAAGGTAATTATACATTGACTTGTTAAAATTTTTAACGTTTTCTGCATTTTTTTATATATTGAAGTAAACATACAATTTCTGGATTTTTATATATATAAATTTTTCGCGATTTTTTAACGGAAAAATCGATAAAAATGTTAGAAGAAATTGGCGAGTCCAAATCGACTCAGCTATCCAAAGTGTTTACACTTAATTGTCAAAATCAGTTGTAGTGAGTACCACCACTAAATTAACAGATTGCACAAATTTAGCTTTTATAATATACTAGCTGAATCCGGTGTGCTTCGCTACCCCCCTCGTATTAAATAAAATTAAAAGTATTTATATATTAACAAAAATTTATTTATTTAATTTAATTATTGCAATACTTCGCCTCTTTTTTTATTGTAAACCAATTAGAATTCAGCACTGAATCGCATGTAATTTGCTTCATGCTCCCCCTTTTTATTTTTACACCAATCAAAAAGCAGCAATTACACAATCAGCTGTTTCGCAGTCAGTTGTGGGAGAAGGAGAATGGGGTTACCCCACTCTCTATTTTAATTAACACGTATTATAAAATCAGTTGTTTTGAAGACAGTGGTGGAAGAAAGAGAATGGGGCTACCCCACTATTTTAATTAATATGTATTTTAAATTTGTGGTAAAGCCGTTAATAAACGTAGTAAAAAGTAGGTGCAGAAGTGTGCATGGTCGGAAAATATTATCATGTAATAAGTATTCCTGAGTCAAAGCTGAACGCTGTGAAAATTTAAGATCGGTTATCAGGTCCAGCCTCCAATATATCGCAAACAAAGGGGCGTTCTCCGCCCACTTTTCTTTTGGTACGTATTTCTATTCATGCCAATACCATATATAGCAAATACTGCCGCCGTTGGTCAAAAAATGCCCAAGATATGACGATTTTAAATTTTGGGTTATATGGGCGAGGCCAGGCCCCTTCGTCCACTCACAACTTTATATAGTCAAGAATTTATTATTTCGTAAGAATATCCAATTGTGAAAATTTAATGACGATCGGTCCAGTAGTTAAGACTATATTGCAATTTTTAATTTTCCTAAAAAGGGGCGTGGTCCCACCCACTTTTCTCCTGGTACGTATTCCTAATTATGCCAATACCATATGTACCAAATAGCATCAACGTAGGTCAAAAAATGCCCAAAATATGGCGATTTAAATTTTTGGGTTATATGGGCAGTGCCACGCCCCTTTGTCCAATAAAAACTTCATATATCCTATTATTCTTTCCAGAGTCATAGTAAAATGCTGTGAAAGTTTCAGGAAGATCGGTCCAAGGGTTTGGCCTCCTATAAAGCACAAACAAACAAACAAACAGACAGACAGACATTAATTTTTATATATATAGATTGAAAGCAGATTAATTATAATTAAAGTAAAATGGGGCGAAAAAGGGGGATTTGGTAATAAAAAAATCTATGGCTACCTTACCTGTAGATAAAAACTATATAAAACTTTAGGAAAATACATATTACAAAAAAAGTATTTTGTATAGCAAACATTGTTAGTGGTATAAGTATCTGAATTAAAAAAGGGGGCGGTGAAGTGGGCGTGGTTCATAGTAATATGGCGACGTTAACAGTATTAAGAGCAATATACTACCAAATAAAAAATAATCCGTTGGAAGGAACAAATTTGTACAGAGAACAAAAAGTTTAAAACTTAAATTTGGCGTGAAAAAGGGCGTGAAAGGGGGCGTGAAAGGGGGCGTGGCGTAAGAAATGTTTATTTATACCTCGCCTGGAGTATAATGTGTATACAATTTGAAGTAAATCTGTTAAAAACTATATGGGAGCAATTACATAATTTTAAAAAAGTGGGCGTAAAAGTGGGCGTGGTCGAAAAAAGTACCCTATTAATCATGCCAGAGTCCCAGTTAAATGCTGTGAAAATTTCAGGAAGATCGGTCCAGAGGTTTGGCCTCCTATAAGGTACAAACAAACAAACAAACAAATAAACAAACACACATTCCATTTTATATATACAGATAATGTGCGAAAATCATTAAAACCATAAAATTTATTCATATATACATATATGAAGAAATAAAAATAACGTGTGGGAAAAAATCGCACGAGAATTAAAAAATCCCTTATTGAATTAAAAAATCCAATGAGAATTCACATTTCCCACAGGAATGCCATTACTTAGAAAACTAGTTTATGCTGTGTTACTGATTCCTGAAGCAACAGGAAATGTAGAATTTTTTATTTTTTCACAAATATATATTAATAAAACTAAAATCAGAAATAAATTAGAAATTCCCACATTGTGTGGGATTCTTCGAACTAAAGATTTCTTTAGGAAAAAACGATGTGAACTGCACTAATTTCAAATAATCGTCAGAAATCATAAAAAAGTTTTATCAATGCATGTATAAAAAATAATTTTAATTTTCATGATTAGTGACTGTTCGAAATTTGCCGCTTTATTTTTTTTTTTTTTTTCTTAAACAGACCTTCCATCGAAAAATTTCACAAAATTTTTGATATAAAATTTATTTCTTAATTTGGGTTTATATCTACAGATTTGAGAAAAAATCGATCACTGAAAGGAATCGATAAAACAGCTTAAACAACTTTTCCTTGCAGTTAAAAGACGTATCTCCTTTAATTAATCCACTTAAATCAATGTGTAAAACTATTTAATATATGATGTAATTTACTATGATCTCATAAATTGGTTATGACATTTACATTCATATAAATCTCAAATATTATTTATACAAATTTAAATGTATTTTAAAACTTTATAATTTAAATGATTTTAGTTATTAATTAAATTATTTTTGTTTTGTTTACAAATACTTTATTTCGAATAAAATAATGAAAATTTTAAAGCACACATTTTAACAATATGTTTTAGTTATGTTTGTTAGTTCAAGGTTTTCACCAAAAAGTTTCTTTTCTGAAAATGCAAGTTTTTTTAAAAAAATATGGCAACACTGACTCACTCATATTCACTAAAATTTTCCCGGTATTTACAACAAGCCGCTCAGTATGAGTTTTTAGTGAATTTGTGAGCAAGATTCAACGAAAATTCTTAGGGATGACTGACATCTGCAATAGCAATGCTAACGAATACGAATATTTCATTTATGTTTTGCAAATATTCAAAACAATGCAAATGCGATTGTCGGACTTGTACCATATGCACAGTGGTGGATGGTAGTCATCAACAGAAGTTAGAGCATGAAGGGCCCTCTTAACAATCACGTTGTTACAGTCGATAGTTAAGACCAGGTGAAAAAGTCTTTCACGACTATTATAAATACAACTTACTTGTAAGTCAGAACATATATTATCAACAAATATATGCTCTTGGCGTGTCTTCGAATTAGATGCACAAAAATATGTATCATCGTCTGAAGATTCCCATTTCAAGTCAGGCAGATTAAAATATTTATAACGTATTCTATGCAATTCACAAGACTTGCATAAATTTCCACACTGTTCTTTGGAGGAACAAGCATGAACTACATATACATTAAAATTACAATGTACAACCTTAATGCATATGAGTTCGATATTAGAAGAGCAGGGAATATCGATAATGGAACTAACGAAGGAGTTTCTAACAGCTAAACCACCACCGACAGCAGAAGTATTGCCAGCGTGTCTGTCTTTTCTATATACTTCAAATGTTTTATTTAAGTTTTTTTTTCTTCAACAAAGAAATCACAAGCCCTTTCGATATAAAAAATGGCTTCAACCTCCTAGGAGGCCACTGTTAATTTAACTTGGTCGGCCGACTTGTTATTTGCTAGTAGAAACGCGTACTGCGTAATAGGTATATAAAAACGGTAAAAGCACATAAGCTTTAATATACAGTATCAACATAATACAACATTTAAAACTTGGAATATACTAAAATACGGCTGTGGTGGTATTATTTTATCAAGTCGAAGGTAATTCAACAAAATCCAATTTTTCCAATTCTTCTTTGCAGATTTTTTCGTGAGCTCCCAAATATATTTTCGCTTAACAATTATTTTCCCTAAAGAGCCTTAATTCGGGAGAATTTACACTCTTATTACAGGTAGCCGAATATTTTCATGTAAGGATGACATACTTAAAAATTACTTAAAAAAAAATTGTAGTTGTACGACTACGGATATCTTCTGAATACCACTATGAATATGTATAAAATACAATAAAATATATTATGTGTAAGTTGTTTATTTAATAAACAAAAAACATTGAATAGTTTATAAATAAAAATTTCAGATGAGAACATTTTCTTGTTTCATACTTTTTAGAGCGTGATTTTCAGTAGTCAAGTTTTAGTTTTTTTAACTTTTTTTTTTATTAAAATTATTTTGAGGATACAATTTTTATATATTCGAAAGTATTAACTACTTATTAATTATTTGATGATCAATTTATAAACAAAGATTTTTAAACAATTTTTTTATGGCACTTAAAATTTTTTTTTCCTCCTAGAAGTCGCCACATTCAATTAAATGTGACGTCACAAAGTCTATAATAAGCGGACTAAAAGAAAACGCTTCCAACGATACCTAATTTATCAAATTATGATAAGTAATTTAGAAGAAAGGAGTTTATTTAATTTTCTGTCCTCTAGAAGACGCTATATTTTATTTAATTTGACATCACAAAGCCTTTAATCAGTGGACGTGGAAATCGCTTTCAACGATACCTCATTTGTCAAAATATGATAAGTAGCTTAGAAGTTAGTGGTTTAGTTTACTTTATATCCTCTAGAGGGCGCTATATTAAATTTTATATTACGTTACATAACCTATAACCAGCGGACAATCAAAACGTTTCCAACGATACCTCATTTGTTAAATTCCGATAAGTAGTTTAGAAGTTAGGGGTTTAGTTAACTTTCTGTCCTCTAGAAGGCACCATATTATATTTAATGTGACGTCATAACTAGCGGGCGATCAAAACGCTTCCAACGATACTTTAGACTCATCGAATTCCTGCCAAACTTTTTTAACCTGGCCATTCTGGTCAATTTCAATGTGCACTAGTTTACCAATAGCCGCACTTGCCAAACTATCGCTAACATTAATATTTGTTGTTATTAGATAATTTTTATTGATGACAAAAACAATTTCAGAAGGTAAACCACCTGTATCGATGACTTTGAAATTATGCAATTCTTGTTTAAATGCTTGTAATTGTTCATTATTTTTATTACGTTCTATTGCGCGTAAGATATAATTACTAAATAAATCTACAGAAGCATTACTTAAAAATAATCTTATTCCATGTGGACTCTTTATTAAATGTAACTCGTTTTGCTCAAGTTTTTTACCATCACCAATCTTCGTTAGTAATGACGAAAACTGTTTATTACTTTGCCGCATAATTTGTGTCAATTCATAAAATTTAAGTTCCAGCAGTTCTTAAAGTTAGGGAACAGACTATTCTCATCAACAAAAGAAAACACGTTAGCGATGTTAACGACAATGGTGGTAAGTAGAATCAACGTTTGTTTTGTTATATTTTCGCTGATTTTGTTGTTTGGATAGCCAATACGCGATCCTTTTGATCTGCACCAAATGAAGGATAGCTAAGGATAGCATTCAAATGAAGGATAGCTAATACACAATTCTTTAATAGATTCTTGTCATCTATGCAACAGAGCTTCAGTTAATACTTAATATTAAATAAACTCTCATGGTCAACGAAGGTTTTTGTATCAGTTGGTAGTGTATAGGACTATCAATCGAAAGGGTACGAGTTCAATCCTCATTGCTAAAAAAGAAATATTTTTATTAATTTTATATTCTCTTGTTACAGTCGACACAAAAAGCAACAACAAATTCTCAATGAAGATGAAGGGATCAATGAAGACAAATATTGTATTAAAAAAATCGTTAACTCTTACACAAATAGATAAATCGATTTATCCTTCTCTCACATTTCAATCCACTGAAATTAAACTTTTTAATTTAGTGTAATATTCAGTTTTTTCTACTTAAATCCAGCTATACTCCTTCTTCAAGTTAGCTGAAAACTGTTCTATTATTAGTTTTAGTTGGTATGATATAATAATACGGGAGGGTAAAACCCCTTTAATCCCCTCGTCGTAATAAAGCGCAGGCAAAATAGTTAATAGTTCTCAGAAGCATACACATGCCCTCAAGAATTATCACGTGTAAGCTGCACAAAGTTGCCAGTACTTATTCCCACAAAAATTATCTTTTTCCCACAGCAATTAAAAAAATTCCCACGTGGGAGATTTTTACTAAAAAATTCCAACCAAAAACCCTAAAGCCATAAAAATCCCACCAAAAATCCTACAGTAATAAAAAATCCCAAAACCATAAAAAATAATCAATTCAATTTAATTCAGAAAATCAAGCAGTCATAAAATACTACGTTTTCATGACGAATTAAGCCGGGGTTAACTCCCATGAAAAAGCAAGTTGAGTTAAATTTCGATAAATCTCCATAACTCTACGAAACTTGTTGATTTATGTGGCTTCTGTAATTTATCATAATACAAAATGACGTATGGAAGATTTTTTGAAACTCCGCACAGACGTATACTAAGTTTTGTTAGTAAAATCACGAAATATGGATATTTATAAAAAAACTACAAACATATACTTAATACAAAATAAAAAATGCAGAAAACGTTAAAAATGTTTAGAAGTCAATATATGTCTCTGCAGAGTAAAGGTAATTATACATTGACTTGTTAAAATTTTTAACGTTTTCTGCATTTTTTTATATATTGAAGTAAACATACAATTTCTGGATTTTTATATATATTTTATATAATTTTTCGCGATTTTTTAACGGAAAAATCGATAAAAATGTTAGAAGAAATTGGCGAGTCCAAATCGACTCAGCTATCCAAAGTGTTTACACTTAATTGTCAAAATCAGTTGTAGTGAGTACCACCACTAAATTAACAGATTGCACAAATTTAGCTTTTATAATATACTAGCTGAATCCGGTGTGCTTCGCTACCCCCCTCGTATTAAATAAAATTAAAAGTATTTATATATTAACAAAAATTTATTTATTTAATTTAATTATTGCAATACTTCGCCTCTTTTTTTATTGTAAACCAATTAGAATTCAGCACTGAATCGCATGTAATTTGCTTCATGCTCCCCCTTTTTATTTTTACACCAATCAAAAAGCAGCAATTACACAATCAGCTGTTTCGCAGTCAGTTGTGGGAGAAGGAGAATGGGGTTACCCCACTCTCTATTTTAATTAACACGTATTATAAAATCAGTTGTTTTGAAGACAGTGGTGGAAGAAAGAGAATGGGGCTACCCCACTATTTTAATTAATATGTATTTTAAATTTGTGGTAAAGCCGTTAATAAACGTAGTAAAAAGTAGGTGCAGAAGTGTGCATGGTCGGAAAATATTATCATGTAATAAGTATTCCTGAGTCAAAGCTGAACGCTGTGAAAATTTAAGATCGGTTATCAGGTCCAGCCTCCAATATATCGCAAACAAAGGGGCGTGCTCCGCCCACTTTTCTTTTGGTACGTATTTCTATTCATGCCAATACCATATATAGCAAATACTGCCGCCGTTGGTCAAAAAATGCCCAAGATATGACGATTTTAAATTTTGGGTTATATGGGCGAGGCCAGGCCCCTTCGTCCACTCACAACTTTATATAGTCAAGAATTTATTATTTCGTAAGAATATCCAATTGTGAAAATTTAATGACGATCGGTCCAGTAGTTAAGACTATATTGCAATTTTTAATTTTCCTAAAAAGGGGCGTGGTCCCACCCACTTTTCTCCTGGTACGTATTCCTAATTATGCCAATACCATATGTACCAAATAGCATCAACGTAGGTCAAAAAATGCCCAAAATATGGCGATTTAAATTTTTGGGTTATATGGGCAGTGCCACGCCCCTTTGTCCAATAAAAACTTCATATATCCTATTATTCTTTCCAGAGTCATAGTAAAATGCTGTGAAAGTTTCAGGAAGATCGGTCCAAGGGTTTGGCCTCCTATAAAGCACAAACAAACAAACAAACAGACAGACAGACATTAATTTTTATATATATAGATTGAAAGCAGATTAATTATAATTAAAGTAAAATGGGGCGAAAAAGGGGGATTTGGTAATAAAAAAATCTATGGCTACCTTACCTGTAGATAAAAACTATATAAAACTTTAGGAAAATACATATTACAAAAAAAGTATTTTGTATAGCAAACATTGTTAGTGGTATAAGTATCTGAATTAAAAAAGGGGGCGGTGAAGTGGGCGTGGTTCATAGTAATATGGCGACGTTAACAGTATTAAGAGCAATATACTACCAAATAAAAAATAATCCGTTGGAAGGAACAAATTTGTACAGAGAACAAAAAGTTTAAAACTTAAATTTGGCGTGAAAAAGGGCGTGAAAGGGGGCGTGAAAGGGGGCGTGGCGTAAGAAATGTTTATTTATACCTCGCCTGGAGTATAATGTGTATACAATTTGAAGTAAATCTGTTAAAAACTATATGGGAGCAATTACATAATTTTAAAAAAGTGGGCGTAAAAGTGGGCGTGGTCGAAAAAAGTACCCTATTAATCATGCCAGAGTCCCAGTTAAATGCTGTGAAAATTTCAGGAAGATCGGTCCAGAGGTTTGGCCTCCTATAAGGTACAAACAAACAAACAAACAAATAAACAAACACACATTCCATTTTATATATACAGATAATGTGCGAAAATCATTAAAACCGTAAAATTTATTCATATATACATATATGAAGAAATAAAAATAACGTGTGGGAAAAAATCGCACGAGAATTAAAAAATCCCTTATTGAATTAAAAAATCCAATGAGAATTCACATTTCCCACAGGAATGCCATTACTTAGAAAACTAGTTTATGCTGTGTTACTGATTCCTGAAGCAACAGGAAATGTAGAATTTTTTATTTTTTCACAAATATATATTAATAAAACTAAAATCAGAAATAAATTAGAAATTCCCACATTGTGTGGGATTCTTCGAACTAAAGATTTCTTTAGGAAAAAACGATGTGAACTGCACTAATTTCAAATAATCGTCAGAAATCATAAAAAAGTTTTATCAATGCATGTATAAAAAATAATTTTATTTTTCATGATTAGTGACTGTTCGAAATTTGCCGCTTTATTTTTTTTTTTTTTTCTTAAACAGACCTTCCATCGAAAAATTTCACAAAATCTTTGATATAAAATTTATTTCTTAATTTGGGTTTATATCTACAGATTTGAGAAAAAATCGATCACTGAAAGGAATCGATAAAACAGCTTAAACAACTTTTCCTTGCAGTTAAAAGACGTATCTCCTTTAATTAATCCACTTAAATCAATGTGTAAAACTATTTAATATATGATGTAATTTACTATGATCTCATAAATTGGTTATGACATTTACATTCATATAAATCTCAAATATTATTTATACAAATTTAAATGTATTTTAAAACTTTATAATTTAAATGATTTTAGTTATTAATTAAATTATTTTTGTTTTGTTTACAAATACTTTATTTCGAATAAAATAATGAAAATTTTAAAGCACACATTTTAACAATATGTTTTAGTTATGTTTTTTAGTTCAAGGTTTTCACCAAAAAGTTTCTTTTCTGAAAATGCAAGTTTTTTTAAAAAAATATGGCAACACTGACTCACTCATATTCACTAAAATTTTCCCGGTATTTACAACAAGCCGCTCAGTATGAGTTTTTAGTGAATTTGTGAGCAAGATTCAACGAAAATTCTTAGGGATGACTGACATCTGCAATAGCAATGCTAACGAATACGAATATTTCATTTATGTTTTGCAAATATTCAAAACAATGCAAATGCGATTGTCGGACTTGTACCATATGCACAGTGGTGGATGGTAGTCATCAACAGAAGTTAGAGCATGAAGGGCCCTCTTAACAATCACGTTGTTACAGTCGATAGTTAAGACCAGGTGAAAAAGTCTTTCACGACTATTATAAATACAACTTACTTGTAAGTCAGAACATATATTATCAACAAATATATGCTCTTGGCGTGTCTTCGAATTAGATGCACAAAAATATGTATCATCGTCTGAAGATTCCCATTTCAAGTCAGGCAGATTAAAATATTTATAACGTATTCTATGCAATTCACAAGACTTGCATAAATTTCCACACTGTTCTTTGGAGGAACAAGCATGAACTACATATACATTAAAATTACAATGTACAACCTTAATGCATATGAGTTCGATATTAGAAGAGCAGGGAATATCGATAATGGAACTAACGAAGGAGTTTCTAACAGCTAAACCACCACCGACAGCAGAAGTATTGCCAGCGTGTCTGTCTTTTCTATATACTTCAAATGTTTTATTTAAGTTTTTTTTTCTTCAACAAAGAAATCACAAGCCCTTTCGATATAAAAAATGGCTTCAACCTCCTAGGAGGCCACTGTTAATTTAACTTGGTCGGCCGACTTGTTATTTGCTAGTAGAAACGCGTACTGCGTAATAGGTATATAAAAACGGTAAAAGCACATAAGCTTTAATATACAGTATCAACATAATACAACATTTAAAACTTGGAATATACTAAAATACGGCTGTGGTGGTATTATTTTATCAAGTCGAAGGTAATTCAACAAAATCCAATTTTTCCAATTCTTCTTTGCAGATTTTTTCGTGAGCTCCCAAATATATTTTCGCTTAACAATTATTTTCCCTAAAGAGCCTTAATTCGGGAGAATTTACACTCTTATTACAGGTAGCCGAATATTTTCATGTAAGGATGACATACTTAAAAATTACTTAAAAAAAAATTGTAGTTGTACGACTACGGATATCTTCTGAATACCACTATGAATATGTATAAAATACAATAAAATATATTATGTGTAAGTTGTTTATTTAATAAACAAAAAACATTGAATAGTTTATAAATAAAAATTTCAGATGAGAACATTTTCTTGTTTCATACTTTTTAGAGCGTGATTTTCAGTAGTCAAGTTTTAGTTTTTTTAACTTTTTTTTTTATTAAAATTATTTTGAGGATACAATTTTTATATATTCGAAAGTATTAACTACTTATTAATTATTTGATGATCAATTTATAAACAAAGATGTTTTTTATGGCACTTAAAATTTTTTTTTCCTCCTAGAAGTCGCCACATTCAATTAAATGTGACGTCACAAAGTCTATAATAAGCGGACTAAAAGAAAACGCTTCCAACGATACCTAATTTATCAAATTATGATAAGTAATTTAGAAGAAAGGAGTTTATTTAATTTTCTGTCCTCTAGAAGACGCTATATTTTATTTAATTTGACATCACAAAGCCTTTAATCAGTGGACGTGGAAATCGCTTTCAACGATACCTCATTTGTCAAAATATGATAAGTAGCTTAGAAGTTAGTGGTTTAGTTTACTTTATATCCTCTAGAGGGCGCTATATTAAATTTTATATTACGTTACATAACCTATAACCAGCGGACAATCAAAACGTTTCCAACGATACCTCATTTGTCAAAATATGATAAGTAGTTTAGAAGTTAGGGGTTTAGTTAACTTTCTGTCCTCTAGAGGGCACCATATTATATTTAATGTGACGTCATAACTAGCGGGCGATCAAAACGCTTCCAACGATACTTTAGACTCATCGAATTCCTGCCAAACTTTTTTAACCTGGCCATTCTGGTCAATTTCAATGTGCACTAGTTTACCAATAGCCGCACTTGCCAAACTATCGCTAACATTAATATTTGTTGTTATTAGATAATTTTTATTGATGACAAAAACAATTTCAGAAGGTAAACCACCTGTATCGATGACTTTGAAATTATGCAATTCTTGTTTAAATGCTTGTAATTGTTCATTATTTTTATTACGTTCTATTGCGCGTAAGATATAATTACTAAATAAATCTACAGAAGCATTACTTAAAAATAATCTTATTCCATGTGGACTCTTTATTAAATGTAACTCGTTTTGCTCAAGTTTTTTACCATCACCAATCTTCGTTAGTAATGACGAAAACTGTTTATTACTTTGCCGCATAATTTGTGTCAATTCATAAAATTTAAGTTCCAGCAGTTCTTAAAGTTAGGGAACAGACTATTCTCATCAACAAAAGAAAACACGTTAGCGATGTTAACGACAATGGTGGTAAGTAGAATCAACGTTTGTTTTGTTATATTTTCGCTGATTTTGTTGTTTGGATAGCCAATACGCGATCCTTTTGATCTGCACCAAATGAAGGATAGCTAAGGATAGCATTCAAATGAAGGATAGCTAATGCGCAATTCTTTAATAGATTCTTGTCATCTATGCAACAGAGCTTCAGTTAATACTTAATATTAAATAAACTCTCATGGTCAACGAAGGTTTTTGTATCAGTTGGTAGTGTATAGGACTATCAATCGAAAGGGTACGAGTTCAATCCTCATTGCTAAAAAAGAAATATTTTTATTAATTTTATATTCTCTTGTTACAGTCGACACAAAAAGCAACAACAAATTCTCAATGAAGATGAAGGGATCAATGAAGACAAATATTGTATTAAAAAAATCGTTAACTCTTACACAAATAGATAAATCGATTTATCCTTCTCTCACATTTCAATCCACTGAAATTAAACTTTTTAATTTAGTGTATTATTCAGTTTTTTCTACTTAAATCCAGCTATACTCCTTCTTCAAGTTAGCTGAAAACTGTTCTATTATTAGTTTTAGTTGGTATGATATAATAATACGGGAGGGTAAAACCCCTTTAATCCCCTCGTCGTAATAAAGCGCAGGCAAAATAGTTAATAGTTCTCAGAAGCATACACATGCCCTCAAGAATTATCACGTGTAAGCTGCACAAAGTTGCCAGTACTTATTCCCACAAAAATTATCTTTTTCCCACAGCAATTAAAAAAATTCCCACGTGGGAGATTTTTACTAAAAAATTCCAACCAAAAACCCTAAAGCCATAAAAATCCCACCAAAAATCCTACAGTAATAAAAAATCCCAAAACCATAAAAAATAATCAATTCAATTTAATTCAGAAAATCAAGCAGTCATAAGATACTACGTTTTCATGACGAATTAAGCCGGGGTTAACTCCCATGAAAAAGCAAGTTGAGTTAAATTTCGATAAATCTCCATAACTCTACGAAACTTGTTGATTTATGTGGCTTCTGTAATTTATCATAATACAAAATGACGTATGGAAGATTTTTTGAAACTCCGCACAGACGTATACTAAGTTTTGTTAGTAAAATCACGAAATATGGATATTTATAAAAAAACTACAAACATATACTTAATACAAAATAAAAAATGCAGAAAACGTTAAAAATATTTAGAAGTCAATATATGTCTCTGCAGAGTAAAGGTAATTATACATTGACTTGTTAAAATTTTTAACGTTTTCTGCATTTTTTTATATATTGAAGTAAACATACAATTTCTGGATTTTTATATATATAAATTTTTCGCGATTTTTTAACGGAAAAATCGATAAAAATGTTAGAAGAAATTGGCGAGTCCAAATCGACTCAGCTATCCAAAGTGTTTACACTTAATTGTCAAAATCAGTTGTAGTGAGTACCACCACTAAATTAACAGATTGCACAAATTTAGCTTTTATAATATACTAGCTGAATCCGGTGTGCTTCGCTACCCCCCTCGTATTAAATAAAATTAAAAGTATTTATATATTAACAAAAATTTATTTATTTAATTTAATTATTGCAATACTTCGCCTCTTTTTTTATTGTAAACCAATTAGAATTCAGCACTGAATCGCATGTAATTTGCTTCATGCTCCCCCTTTTTATTTTTACACCAATCAAAAAGCAGCAATTACACAATCAGCTGTTTCGCAGTCAGTTGTGGGAGAAGGAGAATGGGGTTACCCCACTCTCTATTTTAATTAACACGTATTATAAAATCAGCTGTTTTGAAGACAGTGGTGGAAGAAAGAGAATGGGGCTACCCCACTATTTTAATTAATATGTATTTTAAATTTGTGGTAAAGCCGTTAATAAACGTAGTAAAAAGTAGGTGCAGAAGTGTGCATGGTCGGAAAATATTATCATGTAATAAGTATTCCTGAGTCAAAGCTGAACGCTGTGAAAATTTAAGATCGGTTATCAGGTCCAGCCTCCAATATATCGCAAACAAAGGGGCGTGCTCCGCTCACTTTTCTTTTGGTACGTATTTCTATTCATGCCAATACCATATATAGCGAATACTGCCGCCGTTGGTCAAAAAATGCCCAAGATATGACGATTTTAAATTTTGGGTTATATGGGCGAGGCCAGGCCCCTTCGTCCACTCACAACTTTATATAGTCAAGAATTTATTATTTCGTAAGAATATCCAATTGTGAAAATTTAAAGACGATCGGTCCAGTAGTTAAGACTATATTGCTATTTTTAATTTTCCTAAAAAGGGGCGTGGTCCCACCCACTTTTCTCCTGGTACGTATTCCTAATTATGCCAATACCATATGTACCAAATAGCATCAACGTAGGTCAAAAAATGCCCAAAATATGGCGATTTAAATTTTTGGGTTATATGGGCAGTGCCACGCCCCTTTGTCCAATAAAAACTTCATATATCCTATTATTCTTTCCAGAGTCATAGTAAAATGCTGTGAAAGTTTCAGGAAGATCGGTCCAAGGGTTTGGCCTCCTATAAAGCACAAACAAACAAACAAACAGACAGACAGACATTAATTTTTATATATATAGATTGAAAGCAGATTAATTATAATTAAAGTAAAATGGGGCGAAAAAGGGGGATTTGGTAATAAAAAAATCTATGGCTACCTTACCTGTAGATAAAAACTATATAAAACTTTAGGAAAATACATATTACAAAAAAAGTATTTTGTATAGCAAACATTGTTAGTGGTATAAGTATCTGAATTAAAAAAGGGGGCGGTGAAGTGGGCGTGGTTCATAGTAATATGGCGACGTTAACAATATTAAGAGCAATATACTACCAAATAAAAAATAATCCGTTGGAAGGAACAAATTTGTACAGAGAACAAAAAGTTTAAAACTTAAATTTGGCGTGAAAAGGGGCGTGAAAGGGGGCGTGAAAGGGGGCGTGGCGTAAGAAATGTTTATTTATACCTCGCCTGGAGTATAATGTGTATACAATTTGAAGTAAATCTGTTAAAAACTATATGGGAGCAATCACATAATTTTAAAAAAGTGGGCGTAAAAGTGGGCGTGGTCGAAAAAAGTACCCTATTAATCATGCCAGAGTCCCAGTTAAATGCTGTGAAAATTTCAGGAAGATCGGTCCAGAGGTTTGGCCTCCTATAAGGTACAAACAAACAAACAAACAAATAAACAAACACACATTCCATTTTATATATACAGATAATGTGCGAAAATCATTAAAACCGTAAAATTTATTCATATGTACATATATGAAGAAATAAAAATAACGTGTGGGAAAAAAATCGCACGAGAATTAAAAAATCCCTTATTGAATTAAAAAATCCAATGAGAATTCACATTTCCCACAGGAATGCCATTACTTAGAAAACTAGTTTATGCTGTGTTACTGATTCCTGAAGCAACAGGAAATGTAGAATTTTTTATTTTTTCACAAATATATATTAATAAAACTCAAATCAGAAATAAATTAGAAATTCCCACATTGTGTGGGATTCTTCGAACTAAAGATTTCTTTAGGAAAAAACGATGTGAACTGCACTAATTTCAAATAATCGTCAGAAATCATAAAAAAGTTTTATCAATACATGTATAAAAAATAATTTTATTTTTCATGATTAGTGACTGTTCGAAATTTGCCGCTTTATTTTTTTTTTTTTTCTTAAACAGACCTTCCATCGAAAAATTTCACAAAATTTTTGATATAAAATTTATTTCTTAATTTGGGTTTATATCTACAGATTTGAGAAAAAATCGATCACTGAAAGGAATCGATAAAACAGCTTAAACAACTTTTCCTTGCAGTTAAAAGACGTATCTCCTTTAATTAATCCACTTAAATCAATGTGTAAAACTATTTAATATATGATGTAATTTACTATGATCTCATAAATTGGTTATGACATTTACATTCATATAAATCTCAAATATTATTTATACAAATTTAAATGTATTTTAAAACTTTATAATTTAAATGATTTTAGTTATTAATTAAATTATTTTTGTTTTGTTTACAAATACTTTATTTCGAATAAAATAATGAAAATTTTAAAGCACACATTTTAAAAATATGTTTTAGTTATGTTTTTAGTTCAAGGTTTTTCACCAAAAAGTTTCTTTTCTGAAAATGCAAGTTTTTTAAAAAAATATGGCAACACTGACTCACTCATATTCACTAAAATTTTCCCGGTATTTACAACAAGCCGCTCAGTATGAGTTTTTAGTGAATTTGTGAGCAAGATTCAACGAAAATTCTTAGGGATGACTGACATCTGCAATAGCAATGCTAACGAATACGAATATTTCATTTATGTTTTGCAAATATTCAAAACAATGCAAATGCGATTGTCGGACTTGTACCATATGCACAGTGGTGGATGGTAGTCATCAACAGAAGTTAGAGCATGAAGGGCTCTCTTAACAATCACGTTGTTACAGTCGATAGTTAAGACCAGGTCAAAAAGTCTTTCACGACTATTATAAATACAACTTACTTGTAAGTCAGAACATATATTATCAACAAATATATGCTCTTGGCGTGTCTTCGAATTAGATGCACAAAAATATGTATCATCGTCTGAAGATTCCCATTTCAAGTCAGGCAGATTAAAATATTTATAACGTATTCTATGCAATTCACAAGACTTGCATAAATTTCCACTGTTCTTTGGAGGAACAAGCATGAACTACATATACATTAAAATTACAATGTACAACCTTAATGCATATGAGTTCGATATTAGAAGAGCAGGGAATATCGATAATGGAACTAACGAAGGAGTTTCTAACAGCTAAACCACCACCGACAGCAGAAGTATTGCCAGCGTGTCTGTCTTTTCTATATACTTCAAATGTTTTATTTAAGTTTTTTTTTCTTCAACAAAGAAATCACAAGCCCTTTCGATATAAAAAATGGCTTCAACCTCCTAGGAGGCCACTGTTAATTTAACTTGGTCGGCCGACTGCTAGTAGAAACGCGTACTGCGTAATAGGTATATAAAAACGGTAAAAGCACATAAGCTTTAATATACAGTATCAACATAATACAACATTTAAAACTTGGAATATACTAAAATACGGCTGTGGTGGTATTATTTTATCAAGTCGAAGGTAATTCAACAAAATCCAATTTTTCCAATTCTTCTTTGCAGATTTTTTCGTGAGCTCCCAAATATATTTTCGCTTAACAATTATTTTCCCTAAAGAGCCTTAATTCGGGAGAATTTACACTCTTATTACAGGTAGCCGAATATTTTCATGTAAGGATGACATACTTAAAAATTACTTAAAAAAAAATTGTAGTTGTACGACTACGGATATCTTCTGAATACCACTATGAATATGTATAAAATACAATAAAATATATTATGTAAGTTGTTTATTTAATAAACAAAAAACATTGAATAGTTTATAAATAAAAATTTCAGATGAGAACATTTTCTTGTTTCATACTTTTTAGAGCGTGATTTTCAGTAGTCAAGTTTTAGTTTTTTTAACTTTTTTTTTTATTAAAATTATTTTGAGGATACAATTTTTATATATTCGAAAGTATTAACTACTTATTAATTATTTGATGATCAATTTATAAACAAAGATGTTTTTTATGGCACTTAAAATTTTTTTTTCCTCCTAGAAGTCGCCACATTCAATTAAATGTGACGTCACAAAGTCTATAATAAGCGGACTAAAAGAAAACGCTTCCAACGATACCTAATTTATCAAATTATGATAAGTAATTTAGAAGAAAGGAGTTTATTTAATTTTCTGTCCTCTAGAAGACGCTATATTTTATTTAATTTGACATCACAAAGCCTTTAATCAGTGGACGTGGAAATCGCTTTCAACGATACCTCATTTGTCAAAATATGATAAGTATTTTAGAAGTTAGTGGTTTAGTTCACTTTCTGTACTCTAAAGGGCGCCATATTACATTCAACTTTACATCACATAGCCTTTCACCACCGGACGAGGAAAGTGCTTCCAACGATACCTCATTTGTCAAAATATGATAAGTAGCTTAGAAGTTAGTGGTTTAGTTTACTTTATATCCTCTAGAGGGCGCTATATTAAATTTTATATTACGTTACATAACCTATAACCAGCGGACAATCAAAACGTTTCCAACGATACCTCATTTGTTAAATTCCGATAAGTAGTTTAGAAGTTAGGGGTTTAGTTAACTTTCTGTCCTCTAGAGGGCACCATATTATATTTAATGTGACGTCATAACTAGCGGGCGATCAAAACGCTTCCAACGATACTTTAGACTCATCGAATTCCTGCCAAACTTTTTTAACCTGGCCATTCTGGTCAATTTCAATGTGCACTAGTTTACCAATAGCCGCACTTGCCAAACTATCGCTAACATTAATATTTGTTGTTATTAGATAATTTTTATTGATGACAAAAACAATTTCAGAAGGTAAACCACCTGTATCGATGACTTTGAAATTATGCAATTCTTGTTTAAATGCTTGTAATTGTTCATTATTTTTATTACGTTCTATTGCGCGTAAGATATAATTACTAAATAAATCTACAGAAGCATTACTTAAAAATAATCTTATTCCATGTGGACTCTTTATTAAATGTAACTCGTTTTGCTCAAGTTTTTTACCATCACCAATCTTCGTTAGTAATGACGAAAACTGTTTATTACTTTGCCGCATAATTTGTGTCAATTCATAAAATTTAAGTTCCAGCAGTTCTTAAAGTTAGGGAACAGACTATTCTCATCAACAAAAGAAAACACGTTAGCGATGTTAACGACAATGGTGGTAAGTAGAATCAACGTTTGTTTTGTTATATTTTCGCTGATTTTGTTGTTTGGATAGCCAATACGCGATCCTTTTGATCTGCACCAAATGAAGGATAGCTAAGGATAGCATTCAAATGAAGGATAGCTAATGCGCAATTCTTTAATAGATTCTTGTCATCTATGCAACAGAGCTTCAGTTAATACTTAATATTAAATAAACTCTCATGGTCAACGAAGGTTTTTGTATCAGTTGGTAGTGTATAGGACTATCAATCGAAAGGGTACGAGTTCAATCCTCATTGCTAAAAAAGAAATATTTTTATTAATTTTATATTCTCTTGTTCAGTCGACACAAAAAGCAACAACAAATTCTCAATGAAGATGAAGGGATCAATGAAGACAAATATTGTATTAAAAAAATCGTTAACTCTTACACAAATAGATAAATCGATTTATCCTTCTCTCACATTTCAATCCACTGAAATTAAACTTTTTAATTTAGTGTATTATTCAGTTTTTTCTACTTAAATCCAGCTATACTCCTTCTTCAAGTTAGCTGAAAACTGTTCTATTATTAGTTTTAGTTGGTATGATATAATAATATGGGAGGGTAAAACCCCTTTAATCCCCTCGTCGTAATAAAGCGCAGGCAAAATAGTTAATAGTTCTCAGAAGCATACACATGCCCTCAAGAATTATCACGTGTAAGCTGCACAAAGTTGCCAGTACTTATTCCCACAAAAATTATCTTTTTCCCACAGCAATTAAAAAAATTCCCACGTGGGAGATTTTTACTAAAAAATTCCAACCAAAAACCCTAAAGCCATAAAAATCCCACCAAAAATCCTACAGTAATAAAAAATCCCAAAACCATAAAAAATAATCAATTCAATTTAATTCAGAAAATCAAGCAGTCATAAAATACTACGTTTTCATGACGAATTAAGCCGGGGTTAACTCCCATGAAAAAGCAAGTTGAGTTAAATTTCGATAAATCTCCATAACTCTACGAAACTTGTTGATTTATGTGGCTTCTGTAATTTATCATAATACAAAATGACGTATGGAAGATTTTTTGAAACTCCGCACAGACGTATACTAAGTTTTGTTAGTAAAATCACGAAATATGGATATTTATAAAAAAACTACAGACATATACTTAATACAAAATAAAAAATGCAGAAAACGTTAAAAATGTTTAGAAGTCAATATATGTCTCTGCAGAGTAAAGGTAATTATACATTGACTTGTTAAAATTTTTAACGTTTTCTGCATTTTTTTTTATATTGAAGTAAACATACAATTTCTGGATTTTTATATATATAAATTTTTCGCGATTTTTTAACGGAAAAATCGATAAAAATGTTAGAAGAAATTGGCGAGTCCAAATCGACTCAGCTATCCAAAGTGTTTACACTTAATTGTCAAAATCAGTTGTAGTGAGTACCACCACTAAATTAACAGATTGCACAAATTTAGCTTTTATAATATACTAGCTGAATCCGGTGTGCTTCGCTACCCCCCTCGTATTAAATAAAATTAAAAGTATTTATATATTAACAAAAATTTATTTATTTAATTTAATTATTGCAATACTTCGCCTCTTTTTTTGTTGTAAACCAATTAGAATTCAGCACTGAATCGCATGTAATTTGCTTCATGCTCCCCCTTTTTATTTTTACACCAATCAAAAAGCAGCAATTACACAATCAGCTGTTTCGCAGTCAGTTGTGGGAGAAGGAGAATGGGGTTACCCCACTCTCTATTTTAATTAACACGTATTATAAAATCAGCTGTTTTGAAGACAGTGGTGGAAGAAAGAGAATGGGGCTACCCCACTATTTTAATTAATATGTATTTTAAATTTGTGGTAAAGCCGTTAATAAACGTAGTAAAAAGTAGGTGCAGAAGTGTGCATGGTCGGAAAATATTATCATGTAATAAGTATTCCTGAGTCAAAGCTGAACGCTGTGAAAATTTAAGATCGGTTATCAGGTCCAGCCTCCAATATATCGCAAACAAAGGGGCGTGCTCCGCCCACTTTTCTTTTGGTACGTATTTCTATTCATGCCAATACCATATATAGCAAATACTGCCGCCGTTGGTCAAAAAATGCCCAAGATATGACGATTTTAAATTTTGGGTTATATGGGCGAGGCCAGGCCCCTTCGTCCACTCACAACTTTATATAGTCAAGAATTTATTATTTCGTAAGAATATCCAATTGTGAAAATTTAAAGACGATCGGTCCAGTAGTTAAGAATATATTGCTATTTTTAATTTTCCTAAAAAGGGGCGTGGTCCCACCCACTTTTCTCCTGGTACGTATTCCTAATTATGCCAATACCATATGTACCAAATAGCATCAACGTAGGTCAAAAAATGCCCAAAATATGGCGATTTAAATTTTTGGGTTATATGGGCAGTGCCACGCCCCTTTGTCCAATAAAAACTTCATATATCCTATTATTCTTTCCAGAGTCATAGTAAAATGCTGTGAAAGTTTCAGGAAGATCGGTCCAAGGGTTTGGCCTCCTATAAAGCACAAACAAACAAACAAACAGACAGACAGACATTAATTTTTATATATATAGATTGAAAGCAGATTAATTATAATTAAAGTAAAATGGGGCGAAAAAGGGGGATTTGGTAATAAAAAAATCTATGGCTACCTTACCTGTAGATAAAAACTATATAAAACTTTAGGAAAATACATATTACAAAAAAAGTATTTTGTATAGCAAACATTGTTAGTGGTATAAGTATCTGAATTAAAAAAGGGGGCGGTGAAGTGGGCGTGGTTCATAGTAATATGGCGACGTTAACAGTATTAAGAGCAATATACTACCAAATAAAAAATAATCCGTTGGAAGGAACAAATTTGTACAGAGAACAAAAAGTTTAAAACTTAAATTTGGCGTGAAAAAGGGCGTGAAAAGGGGCGTGAAAGGGGGCGTGAAAGGGGGGTGGCGTAAGAAATGTTTATTTATACCTCGCCTGGAGTATAATGTGTATACAATTTGAAGTAAATCTGTTAAAAACTATATGGGAGCAATTACATAATTTTAAAAAAGTGGGCGTAAAAGTGGGCGTGGTCGAAAAAGTACCCTATTAATCATGCCAGAGTCCCAGTTAAATGCTGTGAAAATTTCAGGAAGATCGCTCCAGAGGTTTGGCCTCCTATAAGGTACAAACAAACAAACAAACAAATAAACAAACACACATTCCATTTTATATATACAGATAATGTGCGAAAATCATTAAAACCGTAAAATTTATTCATATGTACATATATGAAGAAATAAAAATAACGTGTGGGAAAAAAATCGCACGAGAATTAAAAAATCCCTTATTGAATTAAAAAATCCAATGAGAATTCACATTTCCCACAGGAATGCCATTACTTAGAAAACTAGTTTATGCTGTGTTACTGATTCCTGAAGCAACAGGAAATGTAGAATTTTTTATTTTTTCACAAATATATATTAATAAAACTCAAATCAGAAATAAATTAGAAATTCCCACATTGTGTGGGATTCTTCGAACTAAAGATTTCTTTAGGAAAAAACGATGTGAACTGCACTAATTTCAAATAATCGTCAGAAATCATAAAAAAGTTTTATCAATACATGTATAAAAAATAATTTTATTTTTCATGATTAGTGACTGTTCGAAATTTGCCGCTTTATTTTTTTTTTTTTTTTCTTAAACAGACCTTCCATCGAAAAATTTCACAAAATTTTTGATATAAAATTTATTTCTTAATTTGGGTTTATATCTACAGATTTGAGAAAAAATCGATCACTGAAAGGAATCGATAAAACAGCTTAAACAACTTTTCCTTGCAGTTAAAAGACGTATCTCCTTTAATTAATCCACTTAAATCAATGTGTAAAACTATTTAATATATGATGTAATTTACTATGATCTCATAAATTGGTTATGACATTTACATTCATATAAATCTCAAATATTATTTATACAAATTTAAATGTATTTTAACAGCCGTATTCAAAAAAAGTTACAAACCTCTTTTAAGACCTTTGTAAGACACATGCTTAAAAACGTTATTCATAAACGTTCAATAACGAAAAAAACCTCTTGTAAGAGCTTCACAAATGAGAGAATTTTAAAATAGGAACAAACCTTCTGTAAACCTCCTACAAAGGTGTTTTAAATTTTAATGTTCTCAATTGAGAGCAATCGTCTCATTTTGTGACAAACTAAAATGTCAACAAACAAATAAACAAATGAAAATAATTGTGTTTTGTGATCAGTGTTACCATATGGGCAGATAAACTTTTTGTTGACAGTTTTTTGAGAGGGTAGACAGTTTTCCAGTTTTTGCCTAAAAAATAGTTTTTTTTTATTTTACCCAGTTTTACAAATTTTTACGATTAAAACAATGCTTACTAGTTTAATGAATCAAATACAATTAATAAATAAATTGTATGTTACTGCAAAAATATAAGTAACATATGAAGCTGCTACTCATTTTAATACTACTTTTCACGCTCTTTCAAAAATTTCTTTATGAAGTGGTAGCGCAGTTGCTATTATTGCTATTGTTGCTTTCGTTGTTCCTGTTCTTTTGTCTCGATTTTCATTCGTCAAGTCTTGACGTTCAATATATATATATATGAATACATATGCTTTGAATACTACAAAGAAATTGATGTAAATGATTTCAAGTTCTTAAAAAATCATAAAGACATTTATTTAGGAGTCAAGGTATATACGTCTTTAAGCTCTACGCATAAATTATTCGAATCAGATGAAATGGATTTTAGAGAACATTGCTTAAAATTTTATGTTGAGCTTTGCAATTGTTTATTACAAAAGTTTGATTTTGGAAATGATTTTCTAAAATGTGTCGATCTTTTAGCACCAACGAAAATTTAAAAACAAGGCAAGATTTCACTTTTTTCAATTTGTGTATTTTTCTACCTAATTTCATCCAATCAGAAAAATTACAAGAAATTGACAATGAGTTGCGCCACATTAAGTTCAGTGATTTGAATTTACTTAATGAAAATAATATTGAAACTTTTTTGGAAAGCAATATTTGATCAGAAACGTGGAGATAATTCCAAAGTCTTTCCATTGCTTACAAAACTAGTTTATGTTGTTTTATAACGTATTTTTTATTATATTAACGTATTATATTAACAAAACTCAAATCAGAAATAAATTAGAAATTCCCACCTTGCGTGGGATTTTTTGAACTAAAAATTTTTTTAGGAAAAGCGATTGGAACTGCACAAATTAAAACAGTCATCAGAAATTATAAAAATGTTTGATCAAAATATGTTTAAAAAATAATTTAATTTTTCAGATTTCATCATTTGTGACTGTTTGATTTTTCTTAAACAGTCTTTCCATTGCAAAATTTTACAAAAGGTTTGATATAAAATGAATTTCTGATTTTAGCCTTATTACTACAGATTTGAGAAAAAATGCTTTCTGCATTTGCTGGTGCTTCAGGAATCAATAAAACAGCATACACAACTTGCCTTTGTAATGAACAGACTTGGAATTATCTCCACATTTCTTAAATTACTCTACTAAAATTAATTTGATTTATTAATGAGTAAAACTATTTTATATGGAATGTAATATACTATGATCTCAAAAATTGGTAATGACATTTACATTCATACAAGGTGGCGCCGCAAAAGTAATCCTCCTATCAGAAAATCAGAAAATTTTGCGATTGGCCCCTAATATCAGTTCTGTTTTGACATTTGTGTTGTAAACACATGCGAAATACACGTTAATAAACAATGTTATGCTACACTGCTCCAGAACGCGGAATATTGGTGACTATTTATTTATATCATTTTTTTTTTAAATTACAGCCAAAAAACATCGCAAGGTTACTTTTGCGCCACCCTGTATAAATATCAAATGTATATTTTTTTAAACAAATTTTAAAGTTTTTCAATAAATTAAAAATTTAAATGATTTTAGTTAATAAGTGCGATTGGTTTTGTTTTGTTTAATTATTAATTTAATTTAAATACTTTATTTCAAATACAAGAATAAAAATTTTGAGAATTTTTCTCAAGCACCCATTTTAAATACATATGTTTTAGTTATTTTTTTTAGTTCCAGTTTTTTTACAAAAAATTAAGATTTTTTTCTGATAATTAAAGTTTAAAAAAATATGGCAACACTGCTGTTGATTCAAATGTAAACAAAATTTTAAACAAATGCCTGTCAATATATCAAATTCACAAACCTATTTTTTTTCTTTTTTGAATTTTTAAGCAATTGTCATTCTATTTACCAAAGTCACAAACGAAAAATACAACTGTTCCTACTTTAAAGCATCAGTATTCTCACTTCAACTACAAGACTCTTACAACTCGTTTATGAATGCAACGTTTTTAAAGAGTATTTTAACTTTAAAAAGCATTTTAACTAAAAAACGTTTGAAAGTTGTTTTAAAATATTTTTATGAATACGGCTGTAAAACTTTATAATTTAAATGATTTTAGTTATTAATTAAATTATTTTTGTTTTGTTTACAAATACTTTATTTCGAATAAAATAATGAAAATTTTAAAGCACACATTTTAACAATACGTTTTAGTTATGTTTTTTAGTTCAAGGTTTTCACCAAAAAGTTTCTTTTCTGAAAATGCAAGTTTTTTAAAAAAATATGGCAACACTGACTCACTCATATTCACTAAAATTTTCCCGGTATTTACAACAAGCCGCTCAGTATGAGTTTTTAGTGAATTTGTGAGCAAGATTCAACGAAAATTCTTAGGGATGACTGACATCTGCAATAGCAATGCTAACGAATACGAATATTTCATTTATGTTTTGCAAATATTCAAAACAATGCAAATGCGATTGTCGGACTTGTACCATATGCACAGTGGTGGATGGTAGTCATCAACAGAAGTTAGAGCATGAAGGGCCCTCTTAACAATCACGTTGTTACAGTCGATAGTTAAGACCAGGTGAAAAAGTCTTTCACGACTATTATAAATACAACTTACTTGTAAGTCAGAACATATATTATCAACAAATATATGCTCTTGGCGTGTCTTCGAGTTAGATGCACAAAAATATGTATCATCGTCTGAAGATTCCCATTTCAAGTCAGGCAGATTAAAATATTTATAACGTATTCTATGCAATTCACAAGACTTGCATAAATTTCCACACTGTTCTTTGGAGGAGCAAGCATGAACTACATATACATTAAAATTACAATGTACAACCTTAATGCAAATGAGTTCGATATTAGAAGAGCAGGGAATATCGATAATGGAACTAACGAAGGAGTTTCTAACAGCTAAACCACCACCGACAGCAGAAGTATTGCCAGCGTGTCTGTCTTTTCTATATACTTCAAATGTTTTATTTAAGTTTTTTTTTCTTCAACAAAGAAATCACAAGCCCTTTCGATATAAAAAATGGCTTCAACCTCCTAGGAGGCCACTGTTAATTTAACTTGGTCGGCCGACTTGTTATTTGCTAGTAGAAACGCGTACTGCGTAATAGGTATATAAAAACGGTAAAAGCACATAAGCTTTAATATACAGTATCAACATAATACAACATTTAAAACTTGGAATATACTAAAATACGGCTGTGGTGGTATTATTTTATCAAGTCGAAGGTAATTCAACAAAATCCAATTTTTCCAATTCTTCTTTGCAGATTTTTTCGTGACCTCCCAAATATATTTTCGCTTAACAATTATTTTCCCTAAAGAGCCTTAATTCGGGAGAATTTACACTCTTATTACAGGTAGCCGAATATTTTCATGTAAGGATGACATACTTAAAAATTACTTAAAAAAAAATTGTAGTTGTACGACTACGGATATCTTCTGAATACCACTATGAATATGTATAAAATACAATAAAATATATTATGTGTAAGTTGTTTATTTAATAAACAAAAAACATTGAATAGTTTATAAATAAAAATTTCAGATGAGAACATTTTCTTGTTTCATACTTTTTAGAGCGTGATTTTCAGTAGTCAAGTTTTAGTTTTTTTAACTTTTTTTTTTATTAAAATTATTTTGAGGATACAATTTTTTTATATTCGAAAGTATTAACTACTTATTAATTATTTGATGATCAATTTATAAACAAAGATGTTTTTTATGGCACTTAAAATTTTTTTTTCCTCCTAGAAGTCGCCACATTCAATTAAATGTGACGTCACAAAGTCTATAATAAGCGGACTAAAAGAAAACGCTTCCAACGATACCTAATTTATCAAATTATGATAAGTAATTTAGAAGAAAGGAGTTTATTTAATTTTCTGTCCTCTAGAAGACGCTATATTTTATTTAATTTGACATCACAAAGCCTTTAATCAGTGGACGTGGAAATCGCTTTCAACGATACCTCATTTGTCAAAATATGATAAGTATTTTAGAAGTTAGTGGTTTAGTTCACTTTCTGTACTCTAAAGGGCGCCATATTACATTCAACTTTACATCACATAGCCTTTCACCACCGGACGAGGAAAGTGCTTCCAACGATACCTCATTTGTCAAAATATGATAAGTAGCTTAGAAGTTAGTGGTTTAGTTTACTTTATATCCTCTAGAGGGCGCTATATTAAATTTTATATTACGTTACATAACCTATAACCAGCGGACAATCAAAACGTTTCCAACGATACCTCATTTGTTAAATTCCGATAAGTAGTTTAGAAGTTAGGGGTTTAGTTAACTTTCTGTCCTCTAGAGGGCACCATATTATATTTAATGTGACGTCATAACTAGCGGGCGATCAAAACGCTTCCAACGATACTTCATTTGTTAAATTCTGATAAGTAGTTTAGATGTTAGGGGTTTCGTTGACTTTCTGTCCTCCAGAGGGCGCCATATTAAATTGTTTTTGGCGTTATATGGCCTTTAGCCAGCGGATGGTCAAAACGCTTTAAACGATATCCCATTTGTCAAATTACGATAAGTAGTTTAGAAGTTTTAGAAGGGCTTATTTTAATTTCTGTCCTCTATAGGGCGATATATTCAATTTTATGTGACGTCACATAGCCTATAACCAGCGCATGGTGAAAATGCTTCCAACGATACCTGATTTGTCAAATTAGGATTAGTAGTTTAGAAGTTAGGGTAGTTTAGAAGTTAGGGTAGTTTAGATGTTAGGGGTTTAGTTGACATTTTGTCCTCTAGAGGGCGCTATATTAAATTGTATGTGACGTCACATAACTTCTCTTCATCGGACAATCAAAGCGCTTCTAACGATACCTCATTTTCTTATGTCACTAAAACTTTTTTTCTCATGACTTTAAGTCCGCTAGAGGGCGCTATATTAAATTAAATGTGACGTCACATAGCCAATAACCAGAATATTATCAAAACGCTTCCAACGCTACCTCATTTATCAAATTATGATAAGTAGTTTAGAAGTGAGAGTGGAACAGATGAACATACCTACATAACCTTCGGGCATAACGAACCCGCGGACCCCAGTTAGATATCCCTGAAAACAAAATCACTTACTTGGAATGTCGGAGAATAATAAAATTACTCCAGGTGGCAACCACAATAGTGGAAATCCACCCGTGGACACTACCACGGCAGGGGCACGGATTCTGCAGGCCCTAACCAACATTTCATCCCCTAACACTGCTGCAACGGTAGAGCACTCGGCCGCTGCACCAGTTAAAGCTACGAACAACAAAAAAGCTGAGAGCCCATTTACATTGAGCTCAAAGATCCAGCGTTCGCCTATTAAAGGCACTCCCGGAGGCACAAAGACCCTGATGCAACTGAAAAAGAGTAAAGATAAATTACCCTCGGAAGGAACACCAAGCCCCAGAGTTGACGATCCTGACAGTTCTAGCATGGCCAAACTGAAGCTTTACATCGATGGTCTGGCAGAATACGTCAAGAGTAGAACAAACGTTCACCACGAGATAAAGAGGCTTATTAATCTCTCTAAACTCGCGTACTCTGATCTCGCAAGAGAAATAAAGGAGGTAGGATTTAAAGAGCTAAATGCTAACTCGTGGGATCCAAAACCGCTCAGCCAGGCACCTCGCGTCGATAAGGATTGCCAAACAGATCCATTGTTCTCGAAGGCGTCGAAGGCAGCCTAAAAAAGGGGAAAAGAACAAAGCTCTCGAGCTACGCCACCAAAAAAGAAGAGAGTACAGCAGTTGGCGGTCCAAGTAGACACACTCAACCCCTCTTCCACTGAAGAAGCCCCCCCCCCCCCCGCTGATCGACAATCATCGCAGTCAAAGCGTAATGATAAGCCCTGGACCAAGGTGATTAGCAAGGCAAGAAAACGGAAGAAACGGAAAAAACCACCACCAAAGCTAGTAAGACCGGACGCAATCGTGGTGGCGAAAGTAGGCCAGCTTTCATACAGTGACATCATCCTGAAGATGAAGCAGGAAAAATCGCTCGACGAGTTCGGAGAAAACGTCTCTAGAGTAAGACGCAGAGAGAAGGGTGAGGTGTTGATCCAACTGAAGCGTTCAACCACCCAGACGACCCAACAGTTGAAAGAGAAGTTCGACTCTAATAGAGACTCTAATAGAGATAAAGGATCTCGGCGAGGTGACGACATCCGAAGAGATGCGAAGCGCAATCCAGAGGGTGCTTGGCGACACCATTGTGGCTAACGTTAAGTCACTTCGCAAAGCGTACTCTGGCACCCAAACAGCAGTCGTAGGCCTACCGGCTCCACAGGCGAAAAAACTGATAGAAATCAGTGACATCAAAGTTGGCTGGGTAATCTGCAGAGTCCGCAAAAAGGTAGCTCTAATCAGGTGCTTCAGATGCCTTGACTTTGGGCAGACCGCAAGATGCTGCAAAAGTAAAGACCGGAGTCTTTAGTGGGTGCGGAGTGAGTCCGGAGTGGGTGCTGTATGAAATGCAGAGAAGGTCATAAGGCCAAAGATTGCGAAGCAAAGGCGAGCTGCTTTCTTTGCAAAGCTAAAGAAGGCCAAGACTCCAACCACCGCGCCGGAAGTCTGAAATGCCAGTCCGTTCAAGGAGCCAACCAAGGGAGACGTAGATGAGAGTACTGCAGTTGAACCTCAACAGCTGTGGCGCAGCATAGGACCTCTTAGGGCAAACCGTCAGAAAAAAGCGTAGGAGCATGGGCCTCGGACATTACCGGGAAAGCCGCCCTATGGTCTTGTGGAAGGGCTCCCTGAAACCACTCCTTATCGCTGGTGACTTTAACGCGTGGGCAGTTGACTGGGGAAGTCAAAAAACAAACCAACGTGGCTTTATTCTCCTTGAAGCGTTTGCTCTACTAGACGTGGTGCTGCTCAATAATGGATCCCAAGCAACATTCAGCCGTACGGGCGGAAGCTCCATCGTCGACCTGACTTTCGCCAGTAGCTAGTTAACTAGGCAAGCAGAGTGGCATGTTAGCAATCTGTATACACACAGCGACCACCAAGCTATCATTTATAAGCTCGATGGTCGACCGCGTAGCCGACACAGCATAAATACAGAAAATAAATATTCGTACGGAGTCGAAACACTTGACGAAGACATTTTTAAAGTAGTAATGGCCAATATGCATATGTCTGGCACGCCAAATGATATGGCAAGGCAGACACACTGGACCAAACAAAAAGAGCTTGCGATGTAGCGATGATCTCGAGGCGGTCTAGCAAACGCAAGCAAAACCCGGTCTACTGATGGACGGCGAAAATTGCTGAAGCACGCAGGAAATGCCTCGAAGCAAGAAGGATGAACTACCGTGAAAGAGGTTCATGTAGCTTCAATGAACTCCGCGAAACCTATCGAATGCTCAAGAAAGGCCTGAAAAAAGCAATCCGTACGAGTAAGCGCCAATGCTTCCTACAGCTATGTGATGAGGCAGAAACCATTCCATGGGGTACTGAATACAGATTAGTTATGAAAAAACTGAAGTCGTTCAGGCGACCAGCACCTACGGACCCGCAGGTACTAAGTGTTATAGTTAGAACACTCTTTCCACAGCAGCCAGCGGCCCAGCCGGTCGAAGAACACATCGAGCTACGGACCATATTGGCTGTAACCATAGAGAGATTGTTAACGTAGTGAAAAACATAAAAAAAGACAAGGCGCCAGATCCTGATGGTATTCCGAACCGCCCAGCTCGCCCAGCTTTTCAACGCGTGCCTTCTAGAGGGCATTTTCCAACACAGTGGAAAAACCCAGAAGTTAGTGCTCATACTGAAAGGCAGTGGCTCCACGGACGCCCCATCAGACTACAGGCCGATTTCCCTACTCGACACAATAGGCAAAGCCTTTGAGCGAGTGGTGTGCAACCGCCTAGAAAACAAGATCCAAGCCGAAGGAGGACTTTCCGCTCGAAAATTTGGGTTTCGAAAGGCCCAATCAACGACGGACGCTATTAAGCTAGTTACAAGCACCGCGCAGGAAGCAATTGAGGGAGTCAGGGGAGCAAAGCAGCTTTCAACTCAGCTAACTGGAGTCTGATTATGACAGCCCTCAGGAACTTTGGAGTACCACGATACCTCACGAAGATCGTGTCACACTATTTCAGTGAAAGAGTCCTGCTCTACGACACAGAAGAAGACACGAAGACGTACAATGTCTCCGGTGGAGTCCCACAGGGGTCGGTTCTTGGCACCCTGCTATGGAGCGTCATGTACGATGGGGTTCTCTGGCTTGAGGTGCCAGCAGACGTCGATTGTTGGCTTTGCCGACGACCTTGCAGTTGTAGCGACAGCAAAAAACCGTGAAGAAGTTGAGGCCCTCAGTAGTGTAACTATCGCTATGATTTGCAATTGGCTGCGAGAAGCGGGACTTAGTCTAGCTGAACATAAGACTGAGATGGTACTTATTAGTAGTCGGAAAAAACTAGAAACCGCCAGCATCAGTATTCGTGGAACAGTAATTGAATCGAAGCCGTTCATTAAATATTTCGGTGCAATGATCGATTCCAGACTGTCATTTAAGCAACATATGCAGTACGCACACAGGAAAGCACCCGAAGCATGTCTGGCGCTATCTAGAATAAGCCACGGCTCAGTGAACTTCTACCTTACACAGATACTGAGCGGACATGGTTGCTTCAGGGCATACCTTCACAAATATAAACACGCGATCGGTCCTTACTGCACTGATTGCACAGAAAATACGCTGCAAAACGCGGCGCACGTTCTTTTTGTGTGCCCCGTGTTCCATAACGCCAGACTTGAGGCTTCGGCCTGTCTCGGCGAAACATTAACACAGCAAAATATGGTTTCTCTTATGCTAAAGAGCGAAGAGAACTGGTCGATGGTTAGCACCCTGGCTAGGAAAATAGCCGCAGAGCTGCGAAGAGTTGAGCGCGCGCAAGACAGATGAGGTTAAGGTTGTTGACCCGACGACCATTCCACAGTAGATCCCGGCAGTAGCCAAACAGTTTTGTGAGGACTCAAATTGTTACACAATTTGTGCCTCACAAAGTATATTGATGATTTATTTTAATGAAATGTAAATATAACTGGAAAATATGAATTAATAATTAAATTAAACTAATTATGTTTAAAGAATTTATAATTTATTTTTGGAAACTATATGGAAAAGTATAATAGTTTATAGTTTATTGAATTTAATAAATAATAAATGAATAAATAACATATTCACACATACAAGTATGTATGTACACAGTCACATATACACAGGCAGGGAAAACAAAACAAGTGAACATGGAACAGAAAGGCAACTGGAGAATATAAAGCTATCGCGTTTGCTTAGGACAGGAAGTCTTGTCGAAGGCGCAGTAGCATGCACATGCTTTGAGACTGAGTAGTTAGTTCAATCGTAGTTATCTTAAGCGAAGGTGTCCTCACCCTTCGAACGTTGTTTACTCTAAATCAGGCGTAGTTATCTTAAGCGAAGGTGTACTCACCCTTCGAACGTTGCTTACTCTAAGTTCAAAACGTAGTTATCTTAAGCGAAGGTGTACTCACTCTTCGAACATAGTGTTTAATCTAAGTCAGGCGTAGTTATCTTAAGCGAAGGTGTACTCACCCTTCGAACGTTGCTTACTCTAAGTTCAAAACGTAGTTATCTTAAGCGAAGGTGTACTCACCCTTCAAACGTTGTTTACTCTAAGCCAGGCGTAGTTATCTCAAGCGAAGGTGTACTCACCTTTCGAACGTTGCTTACTCTAAGTTCAAAACGTAGTTATCTTAAGAGAAGGTGTACTCACCCTTCGAACATAGTGTTTAATCTAAGTCAGGCGTAGTTATCTTAAGCGAAGGTGTCCTCACTCTTCGAACGTTGCTTACTTTAAGTTCAAAACGTAGTTATCTTAAGCGAAGGTGTACTCACCCTTCGAACGTTGTTTACTCTAAGCCAGGCGTAGTTATCTTAAGCGAAGGTGTACTCACCCTTCGAACGTTGCTTACTCTAAGTTCAAAACGTAGTTATCTTAAGCGTAGGTGTACTCACCCTTCGAACATAGTGTTTAATCTAAGTCAGGCGTAGTTATCGTAAGCGAAGGTGTACTCACCCTTCGAACATAGTTTTACTCTAAGCTCAGGCGTAGTTATCTTAAGCGAAGGTGTACTCACCCTTCGAACGTTGCTTACTCTAAGTTCAAAACGTAGTTATCTTAAGCGAAGGTGTACTCACCCTTCAAACGTTGTTTACTCTAAGCCAGGCGTAGTTATCTTAAGCGAAGGTGTACTCACCCTTCGAACGTTGCTTACTCTAAGTTCAAAACGTAGTTATCTTAAGCGAAAGTGTACACACCCTTCGAACATAGTGTTTAATCTAAGTCAGGCGTAGTTATCGTAAGCGAAGGTGTACTCACCCTTCGAACATAGTTTTACTCTAAGCTCAGGCGTAGTTATCTTAAGCGAAGGTGTCCTCACTCTTCGAACGTTGCTTACTTTAAGTTCAAAACGTACTTATCTTAAGCGAAGGTGTACTCACCCTTCGAACGTTGCTTACTCTAAGTCAGGCGTAGTTATCGTAAGCGAAGGTGTACTCACCCTTCGAACTTTGTTTACTATAAGTTCAAAACGTAGTTATCTTAAGCGAAGGTGTACTCACCCTTCGAACATGGTTTTACTCTAAGCTCAGGCGTAGTTATCGTAAGCGAAGGTGTACTCACCCTTCGAACGTTGCTTACTATAAGTTCAAAACGTAGTTACTTTAAGCGAAGGTGTACTCACCCTTCGAACATAGTTTTAGTCTAAGCTCAGGCGTAGTTATCGTAAGCGAAGGTGTACTGACCCTTCGAACTTTGATTACTATAAGTTCAAAACGTAGTCATCTTAAGCGAAGGTGTACTCACCCTTCAAACGTTGTTTACTCTAAGTCAGGCGTAGTTATCTTAAGCGAAGGTGTACTCACCCTTCGAACGTTGCTTACTCTAAGTTCAAAACGTAGTTATCTTAAGCGAAGGTGTACTCACCCTTCGAACATAGTGTTTAATCTAAGTCAGGCGTAGTTATCTTAAGCGAAGGTGTCCTCACTCTTCGAACGTTGCTTACTTTAAGTTCAAAACGTAGTTATCTTAAGCGAAGGTGTACTCACCCTTCGAACGTTGCTTACTCTAAGTCAGGCGTAGTTATCGTAAGCGAAGGTGTACTCACCCTTCGAACGTTGTTTACTATAAGTTCAAAACGTAGTTATCTTAAGCGAAGGTGTACTCACCCTTCGAACATAGTTTTACTCTAAGCTCAGGCGTAGTTATCGTAAGCGAAGGTGTACTCACCCTTCGAACTTTGGTTACTATAAGTTCAAAACGTAGTTATTTTAAGCGAAGGTGTACTCACCCTTCGAACATAGTTTTACTCTAAGCTCAGGCGTAGTTATCGTAAGCGAAGGTGTACTCACCCTTCGAACTTTGGTTACTATAAGTTCAAAACGTAGTTATCTTAAGCGAAGGTGTACTCACCCTTCGAACATAGTTTTACTCTAAGCTCAGGCGTAGTTATCTGAAGCGAAGGTGTACTCACCCTTCGAACTTTGGTTACTATAAGTTCAAAACGTGGTTATTTTAAGCGAAGGTGTACTCACCCTTCGAACATAGTTTTACTCTAAGCTCAGGCGTAGTTATCTTAAGCGAAGGTGTACTCACAGTTCGAACGTTGTTTACTCTAAGATCAAAACGTAGTTATCTTAAGCGAAGGTACCTCCACCCTTCGAACATAGTTTTAATCTGAGTTCTAACATAGTCACTCACAGCGAGAGGGACCATAGCAAATAACGGAATAAATATGAATAAGCAAGGATTAATTATATCACTTTAATTTATATAATGCTTAATAATTAATAATAATTAAGTAACGTACTCGTTAAGTAATAAATAACAAATGAAAATAATAAAGACTTACTCTACAGTTATAAACTAAAACGCTGGCTTTCTTATTTAAAACAACGGAATCATTGGTAAATAAATTATTTTGTAAGAACCCCTGGTTAACTCACTGAGCCTACCTCAGCAAAAATCAGTTACGAGCAAAAGGGTTCGTTACAAATGGCGCCCAAGCAGGGACTCTAAAGACAAAGAAAACACGAAAGCTAGAAGAAGAAAAATAAATACAGAGAGGAAAACTAAAAGACAGAGAACAAATCTAAAGCCAGAGAAGAAAGCTTAAGTCAGAGAAAGCATCAGCGTAACACAACACATGATAAAAATGGTCAATTTCTCCTGGGTATTGTAATGTTGGACGCGCGACTTTTATTTATACGCGGCTTATGCGTTTTACGCGAATTAAAAGTTATACGCGGTTATTATAATAATACGCGTTTATTATTTTTGCCAGCGCTTAAGAGCGCTACTGGCCAGTTTAAAAAAAATATTCTTTAGCGCCGTCACCCAAAGGTGCCTTCAGGAGCTTTAGAATTGAAATAAGGAGCAATCAGTTTAAAGCTTAAAACTTAAGTGATTTTATTTTAAGATTTTCTTCGGCTTATAAAGCCAAGTAACAGTATTTTTTAACTTAAAATAAATACAAAATTAAATATATATCTTATTTAATATAATTGTAACTAAATAGAACATTAGCTTATGTAGTCATTTTTAGTGTTGTTCTGTAGTGTAGTTATGTAAACATGAAGTGCAAGCGAGTAAATGTAAACAATAGTTATGTGTTTGTTTTGTTTGTTTGCTATATAAATGTGCTTAGGCTACATTTATAGAAATGTTAGTTTGTAGACTAGATCTTTATGTGTTAAATGTTTATAAATAATAATTGCATGGAATAAATGTGTTTAAGTTAGAGTTATAGAAATGTTTAGATTGAAGTGCACTACACCCCCATCCTTAAGATAAAATTATTTGATTTAAAAAAAATAATTTTTAAAATTATACAATGCAAATGTTTTTTTTTTGTTTTTTTTTTGTTTTTTTTTTTTGTTTTTTTTTTTGTTTAATTTATACAATTCAAATGTTTTAATAAATTTAATTTATTACTTTATTATATTAGTGTTTATATTTCAATAAATTTCAATGTATTTTTTTTAACTAGTAATTATACAATTCAAATAAAAATATATTTATAATTGGTAATTATACAATTCAAATATTTTTGTTTATATATTAATTCCGACATATTAACAAATTTTAATATATTTAATACAAAATTTAATTTCAATTAAATCTATTTTTTCAATAAATTATTGTGGTATTCTTTTAATTTTCCATTTATATCTATTATTGTATTTACTCCATTTTTCTTAATTACCGTTGTAACGAACCCTTTTGCTCGTTACTGATTTTTGCTGAGGTAGGGCTCAGTGAGTAAACCAGGGGTTCTTACAAAATAATTTATTTACCAATGATCCCGTTGTCATAAATAAGAAAGCCAGCGTTTTAGTTTTAAACTGTAGTGTAATTCTTTATTATTTTCATTTGTTTTATTTATTGCTTAATGAGTACGTTACTTAGTTATTATTAATTATTAAGCATTATATAAATTAAAGTGATTTAATTAATCCTTGCTTATTCATATTTATTCCGTTATTTGCTATGATCCCTCTCGCTGTGAGTGACTATGATAGAACTGAGATTAAAACTATGTTCGAAGGGTGGAGGTACCTTCGCTTAAGATAACTAAGTTTTGATTTTAGAGTAAACAACGTTCGAAGGGTGAGTACACTTTCGCTAAAAATAACTACGTTTTGAACTTATAGTAAACAAAGTTCGAAGGGTGAGTACACCTTCGCTTAAGATAACTACGTTTTGAACTTATAGTAAACAAAGTTCGAAGGGTGAGTACACCTTCGCTTAAGATAACTACGTTTTGAACTTATAGTAAACAAAGTTCGAAGGGTGAGTACACCTTCGCTTACGATAACTACGCCTGAGCTTAGATTAAAACTATGTTCGAAGGGTGAGTACACCTTCGCTTAAAATAACTACGTTTTGAACTTATAGTAAACAAAGTTCGAAGGGTGAGTACACCTTCGCTTAAGATAACTACGTTTTGAACTTATAGTAAACAAAGTTCGAAGGGTGAGTACACCTTCGCTTACGATAACTACGCCTGAGCTTAGATTAAAACTATGTTCGAAGGGTGAGTACACCTTCGCTAAAAATAACTACGCTTTGAACTTATAGTAAACAAAGTTCGAAGGGTGAGTACACCTTCGCTTAAGATAACTACGTTTTGAACTTATAGTAAACAAAGTTCGAAGGGTGAGTACACCTTCGCTTAAGATAACTACGTTTTGAACTTATAGTAAACAAAGTTCGAAGGGTGAGTACACCTTCGCTTACGATAACTACGCCTGAGCTTAGATTAAAACTATGTTCGAAGGGTGAGTACACCTTCGCTTAAAATAACTACGTTTTGAACTTATAGTAAACAAAGTTCGAAGGGTGAGTACACCTTTGCTTAAGATAACTACGTTTTGAACTTATAGTAAACAAAGTTCGAAGGGTGAGTACACCTTCGCTTACGATAACTACGCCTGAGCTTAGAGTAAAACTATGTTCGAAGGGTGAGTACACCTTCGCTTAAAATAACTACGTTTTGAACTTATAGTAAACAAAGTTCGAAGGGTGAGTACACCTTCGCTTACGATAACTACGCCTGAACTTAGAGTAAAACTATGTTGGAAGGGTAAGTAAACCTTCGCTTAAATTAACTACGTTTTGAACATATAGTAAACAAAGTTCGAAGGGTGAGTACACCTTCGCTTACGATAACTACGCCTGAGCTTAGAGTAAAACTATGTTCTAAGGGTGAGTACACCTTCGCTTACGATAACTACGCCTGACTTAGAGTAAACAACGTTCGAAGAGTGAGGACACCTTCGCTTAAGATAACTACGTCTTGAACTTAGAGTAAGCAACGTTCGAAGGGTGAGTACACCTTCGCTTAAGATAACTACGTTTTGAACTTAAAGTAAGCAACGTTCGAAGAGTGAGGACACCTTCGCTTAAGATAACTACGCCTGACTTAGATTAAACAACGTTCGAAGGGTGAGTACACCTTCGCTTAAGATAACTACGTTTTGAACTTAGAGTAAGCAACGTTCGAAGGGTGAGTACACCTTCGCTTAAGATAACTACGCCGGACTTAGATTAAACACTATGTTCGAAGGGTGAGTACACCTTCGTTTAAGATAACTACGTTTTGAACTTAGAGTAAGCAACGTTCGAAGGGTGAGTACACCTTCGCTTAAGATAACTACGCCTGACTTAGAGTAAACAACGTTCGAAGGGTGAGTACACCTTCGCTAAAGATAACTACGATTGAACTAGCTACTCAGTCTCAAAGCATGTGCATACTACTGCGCCTGCGACAAGACTGCCTGTGCTAAGCAAACGCGACTGCTTTATATTCTCCCGTTGCCTTTCTGTTCCGTGTTCACTTATTTTGTTTTCCCTGCCTTTGTATACATTTCATGTTTTGGTTGTTAACATTTTCCATGTTTTAAATTCAGTTAAAAATTCACTTATATACTTTGTGAGACCCAAATTGTGTAACAATTTGAGTCCTCACACCCCCCCTTTTCTTTCCCCATCAGTGGTGACCATCACTTGTCCGTTCTTGCCAATTCGAACACGGTATCGTCTGCCTTCGATTACTCTTTGAAATGAAAGCCGCTGCCGCCTCGTCTTACTCGTTACTGCAGCCTCGATTTCGGAAACCAGTGTCGGTGGTAGTGGTCTGCCAGTCTCGTTGGTGCGGTTGCGAATGCTGCACTCTGGCTCAGACGGTGCAACTGTTTGACGACCCTGTCAATTGCGTTTATTGATGGTGCTATGGATAATGTATGCTGTTACGCCGCTGTTGACACCTGATGTTGCTGATAATGCAGCTGATACTTCACTGCTTTGATTAGGCAGCTGTGCTGCCTTGCTGATTTTGTTGACGTTGCTCTAACAGTGTGGCTATGATGCTTTTGATGACGCAGCTGCTACTGCGTTGCTGTGCTGCTTTTGATGACGCAGTTGCTACTGCAATGCTGTGATGCTTTTGATGACGCAGCTGCTACTGCGTTGCTGTGCTGCTTTTGGTGACGCAGCTGCTACTGCGATGCTGTGCTGCTTTTGATGACGCAGTTGCTACTGTGCTGTGTGCTGCTTTTGATGATGCAGCTGCTACTGCGATGCTGTGATGCTTTTGATGACGCAGCTGCTACTGCGCTTCTGAGCTGCTTTTGATGATGCAGCCGCTACTGCGGTGCCGTGATGCTTCCGATGACGCAGCTGATACTCCGCTCTTGTGTTGCTTTTGATGATGCAGCTGCTACTGCGATACTATGATGCTTTTGATAACGCAGCTGCTACTGCGCTGCTGTTGATTATTCAGTGGTGGCTGCTGTGACAGTTGGTTACGCAGATGCTGCTGCGATGGCAGTTGGTGACGCAGGTGCTGCTGCGATGGCCGTTGATCAAACAGTGGCGGCTGCTGTGGCAGTTGGTTACACAGATGCTGCTGCGATGGCAGTTGATGACGCAGGTGCTGCTGCGCTTGCTTCTGGTTGCTCTTCAGGACTGTAGGACTTCGGACCTGTACGATGACTGGTGAAATGAAGCCTACTACGGTGTTTGGCCCGTGATATTTGGAGCCAGCTTGGCTGCAAAGTTGTCGACGGCCTTCGAAAGGTGGTGTTCTTTTACCAAAACTTGGTCGCCAATTTGCGGGCTCCATTTGCGTCTGCGTAAATTGTAATATCTGGCCTGATCCTGAGCTGCGCGTTCAATGTTTCGGCGTACAATTTTAAAGATTTCTTGCAGATGGGATGCTTTCTCGGCAGGTGTCTGACTGATTTGTCCAGTGCCTAGGGTATGTTGATCGTAGAGGGCGTGTGGGAGCCTAGGCTCTCTTCCTTGGATTAAGAAGGCGGGACTGTATCCTGTGGAGTCAGATACGCTTGTGTTGATAGCGAGCGTGACTTCTGGAAGTAACTCATCCCATGTCCGGTGGTCGCTGCCGGTAAGTTGTGCTATCACTCTTTTGATGTTACGGTTTGCTCGCTCGGTAGGATTTTCTTGTGGCGTATATGGCGCAGTGAACTGGTGTCTGATGCCCATCTCGCTTAAGAACTTCTTGAAACTTCTAGACGTGAATTGCGTAACATTATCCGTTATAAAAACCTTCGGAACTCCAAAGCGTGCTAAAATACGTTCTCTAAAAGCTTTCTTGAGGGTGTCTGTGGTGGCTTTTCGAAGTGGTATTAGCTCGGCCCATTTTGAAAATTTGTCAAAGAAGACTAATAGCATGGAGTTGCCATGTTTTGACCTGGGCAATGGCCCGACGAAATCGGCACATAACAAGCCACATGGTTCTTCGGCGATCTGAGTGAGCATTTTCCCTGCTGCCTGCTGCTGGTTTGGCTTATACTGCTGACATGAGGAGCACCTCCGTACGTACCGGCTTATGTCGCGAAACATGCCTGGCCAGTAGTACCGGTTGGCTACTCTTGCGATGGTCTTGCGGATGCCCATGTGGCCGGCAGTTGGATCATCGTGATTTTGTTTGATTACCTGTTCTCGTTGGAAACTAGGTACACACATTTTCCACGGTGCGTAGTCGTCAGTTTTTTTGTTTGGCGGTATATAGCGGTATAGTACACCATTTTCTTTGAAGTAGTTCGGATACTTTTCAGGATTCTTCTGAACTTCTGCTTCTCTCTTCGATTACCATTTGCAGACAGGAGTATTCTTGGCTGAGGCATCTGTCTTTCTAAGCAATATTTCTTGCGGTTGTTGTGATAGAGCGCTTGCTTTGATGTGTAACTTGCCCTTGCGGTGCATGGTGATATGTGACACCCCTTTGAGACCTTCGAATTTTCCCAGCTCTGCCTTTGCAAACTTTTCGATTCTTGATTCGTCGGTTGGACCTGACTCGATTTTCCTGGTGCGTAGTAACCTCCTTGCTGCTTCTTGTGGATCACCTGTACTTAATTCCACTTCTTCTGCTCGTACGACCTTCGTTGCTTCATGTGACTCACCCGTGCTTGATCTAGTTTCTTCTGTTCGGCTTGATCTAGTTTCTTCTGTTCGTATAACCTCAGCTGCTTCCTGTGGACCACACGTTTTTGATCCAATTACATCTGTTCGTACAACCGTACAGCATGCCGTTTCTTGTTCTTTTCCACCGTTCGTGTTTTCCTTGAGAATAATTGCGCAGTCTCCACACTGCAATCTTGTTTCCATTCTGACCAGAAAGTTCATGCCTAGAATAAGGTCGTCGATCACGTCGTGTAATATGATTAATTCTGTGTTGCATTGTTTTCCTCCGAGTTTTATGTTTACTACGAGTTGCTGAGTAACCTCCTTCGTGGTCCCGTCAGCCAATCGTATGCGTGTCGATATGTTTTCGAGTTTGCTTGATTCCTTAATTTTACTTGCTAGAGATCTGCTGATAAAACTCCGTGTTGCCCCAGTGTCGATCGTAGCCTTGGTCGTGTGGTTGCCTATCGTGACTGTAGCGACCACGTGGTTCCCGTTTTGCGTGATAGTGTTTAATTGCGAGGACGCTGGTTCTGGGTATCCGTTTGTACTCGCCTTGGGCGGTACCCTTGGTAGTTTCCCGATGATTGTCTGCAGCAGTTTATTGTCAAAGTACCTCTTTTTCCGCATTCCCAGCAGAAAGTTATAGCGGGGTTTCTGCATTCGTATTTGTAGAGCCCATCCTGTCCACAACGTCGACATGCCGTCCGTGGGTTAATTGGAAACTCGGTTTCTTGCGTAATTCTGCGGTGATGCTCTTCTCGCTGTCGTGGTATGGCTGGTCTGGTCGGCGGAGCTTCTTTTTGCAGACTTTCAAAATCTTCGGCTAGACTAATCAGCTCCTCGAGGTCCCTGAAGTCTTTTCGCTTTATATAAAGCTGATAGTCGTGGAAACTGTTGCGGTATATGCGCTCTAGTTTGCCTTGCTCTGAGAAACCTGCATGTCGCATTAAATTCTGCAGCTCGATGAGGTAGTCTTTGAATTTTTCCCTTTGCCGCTGGTGCCTTTGTCGGATCTCATCTTCCAGATGCTCGAAGTATTTGGATGGCAGGAAGAACCGTAGGAAATCCCTCTTAGATGCATTCCATTCCTGCCACTGCCGATTATTGTTGCGGAACCATTTCAGCGCGTTATCTTTCAACAGTTCGGGCATTGTTCGGGGTAAGAGGTCCTTTTTCAACCCGTATACTTCGGCTAGCTCCTCTACTCTTTCAATGAAGGCCAGTGGTTCTTTTCCACCATCATATTTAAAAGACCACTTCCTGACCTGGTCTATTACCGTGGAATATGGTATTTGATGCGTTTCTGCGTGTTCTAGGTATCCTGTATATCCTGCGTGCGCGGCTGCTGGTTGCTCGTATGATATTGTAGGGGGGTTGAAACCTTGTTGACCGCCTGTGTTTGCTACCGGCACATTTATTTTCGGTATCTCGGGATTTCTTGCCGGGGATGGGGACCTCCCGTGTTTTGCCTCTAATTCTGCAAGGCGTGGTTGCAGCTCTGGTTTCTGCCCTTGATCTGTGATGAAGATAGCAAAATTGTTCCTTGCTTCTTGCACCGTTCCTGTGCTATCGAATCCAAATTCTTCTGCGTACCCTTGCAGCTCGTCTTTCCGTAAAAAGTATACCCAGGAGGAATTGATCATTTTTATCATGTGTTGTGTTACGCTGATGTTTTTCTCTGACTTTAGCTTTCTTTACTGGCTTTGGCTTTGTTCTGTCTCTTAGTTTTTCTCTCTGTATTTATTTTTCGTCTTTAGAGTCCCTGCTCGGGCGCCATTTGTAACGAACCCTTTTGCTCGTTACTGATTTTTGCTGAGGTAGGCTCAGTGAGTAAACCAGGGGTTCTTACAAAATAATTTATTTACCAATGATCCCGTTGTCTTAAATAAGAAAGCCAGCGTTTTAGTTTTAAACTGTAGTGTAATTCTTTATTATTTTCATTTGTTTTATTTATTGCTTAATGAGTACGTTACTTAGTTATTATTAATTATTAAGCATTATATAAATTAAAGTGATTTAATTAATCCTTGCTTATTCATATTTATTCCGTTATTTGCTATGATCCCTCTCGCTGTGAGTGACTATGATAGAACTCAGATTAAAACTATGTTCGAAGGGTGGAGGTACCTTCGCTTAAGATAACTACGTTTTGATTTTAGAGTAAACAACGTTCGAAGGGTGAGGACACCTTCGCTTACGGTAACTACGCCTGTCTTAGAGTAAACAACGTTCGAAGGGTGAGTGTACCCTCGCTTAAGATAACTACGCCTGAGCTTAGAGTAAAACTATGTTCGAAGGGTGAGTACACCTTCGCTTAAGATAACTACGTTTTGAACTTATAGTAAACAAAGTTCGAAGGGTGAGTACACCTTCACTTACGATAACTACGCCTGAGCTTAGATTAAAACTATGTTCGAAGGGTGAGTACACCTTCGCTTAAAATAACTACGTTTTGAACTTATAGTAAACAAAGTTCGAAGGGTGAGTACACCTTCGCTTAAGATAACTACGTTTTGAACTTATAGTAAACAAAGTTCGAAGGGTGAGTACACCTTCGCTTACGATAACTACGCCTGAGCTTAGAGTAAAACTATGTTCGAAGGGTGAGTACACCTTCGCTTAAAATAACTACGTTTTGAACTTATAGTAAACAAAGTTCGAAGGGTGAGTACACCTTCGCTTACGATAACTACGCCTGAGCTTAGAGTAAAACTATGTTGGAAGGGTAAGTAAACCTTCGCTTAAAATAACTACGTTTTGAACTTATAGTAAACAAAGTTCGAAGGGTGAGTACACCTTCGCTTACGATAACTACGCCTGAGCTTAGAGTAAAACTATGTTCGAAGGGTGAGTACACCTTCGCTTACGATAACTACGCCTGACTTAGAGTAAACAACGTTCGAAGAGTGAGGACACCTTCGCTTAAGATAACTACGTCTTGAACTTAGAGTAAGCAACGTTCGAAGGGTGAGTACACCTTCGCTTAAGATAACTACGTTTTGAACTTAAAGTAAGCAACGTTCGAAGAGTGAGGACACCTTCGCTTAAGATAACTACGCCTGACTTAGATTAAACAACGTTCGAAGGGTGAGTACACCTTCGCTTAAGATAACTACGTTTTGAACTTAGAGTAAGCAACGTTCGAAGGGTGAGTACACCTTCGCTTAAGATAACTGCGCCTGACTTAGATTAAACACTATGTTCGAAGGGTGAGTACACCTTCGCTTAAGATAACTACGATTGAACTAGCTACTCAGTCTCAAAGCATGTGCATGCTACTGCGCCTGCGACAAGACTGCCTGTGCTAAGCAAACGCGACTGCTTTATATTCTCCCGTTGCTTTCTGTTCCGTGTTCACTTATTTTGTTTTCCCTGCCTGTGTATATGTGACTGTGTGCATGGCTCTGCATGTTTGTGTGTGTGCATTAATTATTTGTTTACTTATTTGTTATTCAATACATTATTATTTCCCCAATAGAATATTTATAACATTAACATTATATATTTTACCTAATAAGATATAATATAATATAATAATTTCTATACATCTTATTCATAATATATAATAAATCTTTAAATTTAATTAAGATAGTTTAATTTACATTTCATGTTTTGGTTGTTAACATTTTCCATATTTTAAATTCAGTTAACAATTCACTTATATACTTTGTGAGACCCAAATTGTGTTACAATTTGAGTCCTCACACCGTGTATGGACCATGATACGGTGATTGATACTTTCTTCTATTCATTCTTTTTACAATTATTTTATCACCAATATTTATATTAAGAGGGTTTGAAATTTCATTATCTTTCTTTCGCTTCTCTTTAGCTATGTTTATCAATTCATATGCTTTTTTTAAAGAATATGCTAATCTAATTTTAAGTTCTGCGCATAATTTTCAGTATTGTAAGTTTTAAATTTTTCTAATTGTTCATTTGGTAGGTTTGCCAATTTGCCAAAAATAAGTTCAAATGGACTATAGTTCGTATCGATATGAGGTGTCGTATTGTACGCAAATGTGAAGTATGGGATCCAATGGTCCCATTCGTCATCTTTGCAAAAATTAAGTAAAAATTCGTTTAGCACTCTGTGGTTCCTCTCTATAGAACCAGAACCAGAGTTTCATGATGATACGGTGTGCTAAATACTTGTTTTATGTTCAATTGACTGCATATTTGCGACATCAACTCATTGGTAAACTCTGTACCCCTATCCGACTTTATTGTTTTAAAATGCCCATAAATCAAAATTAAGTTTTCTATTAAAGTTTTGGCTATTGTTTTGGCGTCTTTCGTCTCCATAGGATATGCTATAACATATTTTGTTAATTCGCACTGCATGGTAAGTATGTACCGGTAGTTATTTGTTAATCGTAGAGGACCTACAGTATCTATTGAAACTACTTCAAAACTAGTTCCTGGTGTGTCTGTCACAGTTAGTTGTTCTTTTGTATGTCTGGTTTGTTTATTAATTTTGCATGTTTCGCAATTATTTATAAAATTTTTAATCATTCTACTCATGTTTTTCCATATATACCTCTGCTTTATTTTTAAAATCGTTTTTCTAATTCCCATATGACCTCCATGGATCGAATTATGGTACTCTTCAATTATTCTTTTCTGGTTTTCTATCTCTATTATTCTTTTTGCTTCTCTATAAATGAGTATTTTTACTCTTTTTTTACTAATCTTTAAATTATTATACACTCTTTTAAAATTTTCCATGGCCATGGTTTTAAATATATCATCATTAATATTCAATGCTAATTCTTCAATCCCTAGTTTTTGCATCTTCGAAATCAGTTTCTCCAAAGTCATCTGTGTGAACATCGGATTGTCACTGCATCGTACAAAAACCTGATTGTCTTCTATGTCTATCTGAGTACCCTTAAAATCTTTTTCTGTTATAAATTTTAGTTTTCTTATTTTGTTTACATCCGATAGTGAACTGCATTCCCACACAAAAAGGTGATCAATCTTCCTGCCTGGAATACGTTCTAAACTGTTACTGGTTGAGTTTTTGTATGCTTATTTTTATCCATACATCTCGTTATGTCTGGTATTTTTGTATTTTTGATTTCTAAAATCTGTTTCTAATTTGATAAATATTATTTTCATTGGCCTTTAAATTTTCTTCTACCGCCATACACCTCTCAACAGCTTCACCAAAAGTTTTAGGTGGATTTGCTAGTAACATATTTCTATATTCTGTATCAACAATTTTTGAGAAAATATTGAGCGTCATGCTCTCATTTATTTTGTATACCGCATCTTTCGCGTCCTTACTCGGATTTTCTAGACTTTTTATTTCATACTAACTCAGCTGTTCTGAAAGTTCTACCAATTTTTCTCTGAAAGCTGCTATTGGCATATTATTTTGTTTTGGTGAACTAAATTCATTTAATATTTGTTGCAAATTTTTCGGATTTGGGTACGATTTTTCCAATAAAGTTTTTAATTCCGCAAAAGTAGAAGGCCTGTTTGAACGTCCAAGTACACTGCGTACTTGGGTGGTTAATTTAAAATTATAAATATATTTAACAAAAATTTCCTTATCATCATCCTTCACTAAATCATGCAATAATTCTGCTTGTACAATAAAATCCTCTAATCCATTATAGTTTCCTTTAAAAACTTGTAGGTTTTTACCTACCACATTAATGTCGAAATTTGACATTTTAGGCGAAATTTTCTCTTCCTCCCAAATGTTTGATAAATCTAAATCTATATTACAAATTTCTTTTAAACTTTTTGTATTAACTTTTATAATTAAATTATTTATTATATTCACAACTTCATAATAAATATTGTTGAATTTTAAATTTATAATTCGACAATCTTCATTGTCTTTAATATTCTCTGTTTCAACTTTTATATTTTGAAAAAAATTGAACTTACTTTTTACGTATTCACCACTGTATTTTCTCTTTTTACTTTTCTTAAAGTTTAATATAAATTTTTCTAATATTAAAATGTTTCTTTCAATTATTTCCATATAAATTTTATTGTAATAGATTAAGTTATTTATATTTTAATTCGTATGGAACACCCTGTGGTAGTACCATCATATAGAACATTAGTTACCATAAGAAAGTAAACAAAAGAAAACGAATAACTAAATGACGTTTTAGTTCTTGAATGAAATTAAGACCAGTCGCGTGAAAAATTAAAATTGAAAAAAATGTAACAAGTATAAAGCAAAAAAAATGTATGTATGTGTGTGTGTAGTGTTAATTTTTGTTTTGATGCTCCAAAATAATGTGAAGTGAAAAAATGGATTAAATGCTTTTGTGTTTTATATATATTTTTTTTTACAATGATTTTATATTCATGCTAAAAAATTTCTTTATAAATCGATTCAACGATAAAAAATATTTTAACAAAAAATTAAATAAAATGTTGTTTATTGTTGTTTGCTGCTTTGGACTCCTCTTATGTAGCTTATTTTTGTTTATTGTTTAATGTTGTTCATGTTTTTTTTTACTGCATCGGCTGCTTTTTCCGTATCTGATTGCCGTTGGCACTCGTCAATGTAAATACGCGGCGGTTGCCTTTTGGTGCGTTCACGACACCATTGCGTTTCGGCAAAACAAAAATTTTTTTCATTGATTCCTTGGTTCGTGTTGGGCAGGATCGACATGTAATGTTGGACGCGCGACTTTTATTTATACGCGGCTTATGCGTTTTACGCGAATTAAAAGTTATACGCGGTTATTATAATAATACGCGTTTATTATTTTTGCCAGCGCTTAAGAGCGCTACTGGCCAGTTTAAAAAAAAAAATTCTTTAGCGCCGTCACCCAAAGGTGCGTTCAGGCGCTTTAGAATTGAAATAAGGAGCAATCAGTTTAAAGCTCAAAACTTAAGTGATTTTATTTTAAGATTTTCTTCGGCTTTTAAAGCCAAGTAACAGTATTTTTTAACTTAAAATAAATACAAAACTAAATATATATCTTATTTAATATAATTGTAACTAAATAGAACATTAGCTTATGTAGTCATTTTTAGTGTAGTTATGTAGTGTAGTTATGTAAACATGAAGTGCAAGCGAGTAAATGTAAACAATAGTTATGTGTTTGTTTTGTTTGTTTGCTACATAAATGTGCTTAGGCTACATTTATAGAAATGTTAGTTTGTAGACTAGATCTTTATGTGTTAAATGTTTATAAATAATAATTGCATGGAATAAATGTGTTTAAGTTAGAGTTATAGAAATGTTTAGATTGAAGTGCACTACAGTATACTTTCTACGGAAAGACGAGCTGCAAGGGTACGCAAAAGAATTTGGATTCGATAGCACGGTGCAAGAAGCAAGGAAAAATTTTGCTACCTTCATCACAGATCAAGGGCAGAAAACAGAGCTGCAACCACGCCTTGCAGAACTAGAGGCAAAACACGGGAGGTCACCATCCCCGGCAAGAAATCCCGAGATACCGAAAATAAATGTGCCGGTAGCACACACAGGCGGGCAACAAGGTTTCAACCCCCCGACAATGTCATACGAGCAAGCAGCAGCCGCCACTGCATAATCAACGGCCATCGCAGCAGCATCTGCGTAAACAACTGCCACAACAGCCACCACAACATAATCAACGGTCATCGCAGCAGCACCTGCGTCACCAACTGCCATCGCAGCAGCATCTGCGTAACCAACTGCCACAGCAGCCGCCACTGCATAATCAACAAAACATCGCCGCAGCACCTGCTTCACCAACTGCCATCGCAGCAGCACCTGCTTCACCAACTGCCATCGCAACAGCACCTGCGTCACCAACTGCCATCGCAGCAGCACCTGCGTCACCAACTACCATCGCAGCCGTATCTGCGTCACAAACTGCCATAGCAGTAGCAGCTGCGTCATCAAAACCATCGAAGCAGTCCAGTAGCAGCTGCAGCATCAAAAGTATCACAGAAGCGCAGTAGCAGCTGCGTCATCAAAAGCATCACAGCATCGCAGTAGCAGCTGCATCATCAAAAGCATCACAGAAGCGCAGTAGCAGCTGCGTCATCAAAAGCAGCACAGCAACGCAGTAGCAGCTGCATCATCAAAAGCATCGCAGTAGCAGCTGCATCATCAAAAGCATCACTGAAGCGCAGTAGCAGCTGCGTCATCAAAAATAGCACAAGAGCGCAGTAGCAGCTACGTCATCAAAAGCATCGCAGTAGCAGCTGCATCATCAAAAGCATCACAGAAGCGCAGTAGCAGCTGCGTCATAAAAAGCAGCACAGCAACGCAGTAGCAGCTGCATCATCAAAAGCATCGCAGTAGCAGCTGCATCATCAAAAGCATCACAGAAGCGCAGTAGCAGCTGCGTCATCAAAAATAGCACAAGAGCGCAGTAGCAGCTGCGTCATCAAAAGCATCACAGCAGCGCAGTAGCAGCTGCGTCATCAAAAGCATCACAGCATCGCAGTAGCAGCTGCGTCATCAAAAGCAGCACAGCAGCGCAGTAGCAACTGCGTCATCAAAAGCAGCACAGCATCGCAGTAGCAGCTGCGTCATCAAAAGCATCACAACATCGCAATAGCAGCTGCATCATTAAAAGCATCACAGAAGCGCAGTAGCAGCTGCGTCATCAAAAGCAGCACAGCAACGCAGTAGCAGCTGCATCATCAAAAGCATCGCAGTAGCAGCTGCGTCATCAAAAGCATCACAACATCGCAATAGCAGCTGCATCATTAAAAGCATCACAGAAGCGCAGTAGCAGCTGCGTCATCAAAAGCAGCACAGCAACGCAGTAGCAGCTGCATCATCAAAAGCATCGCAGTAGCAGCTGCATCATCAAAAGCATCACAGAAGCGCAGTAGCAGCTGCGTCATCAAAAATAGGACAAGAGCGCAGTAGCAGCTACGTCATCAAAAGCATCGCAGTAGCAGCTGCATCATCAAAAGCATCACAGAAGCGCAGTAGCAGCTGCGTCATAAAAATCTCACAGCAAAAGTAGCACGACAGCGCAGTAGCAGCTGCGTCAACAAAACATCACGGCAGCGCAGTAGCATCTGCATAATCAAAACACCCAAATAATTATAATAGTTATACATGTAGTGATTTAGAACCACTTTTGGTACCAGTTAGTAATTTCCTACTGGGACACATGGAATAATAAAACAACTCAGCACTACTTTTGGTGAACATACCCTTTTGTGGAAAAGTGTCAAACAGCTGTGACATAAAGTAAACAAAAGTAAATAACAAGATCGAAAACAACGAAAACATTCGAACACGAACAAAATTTCAGGAAAATAAATGGAAACAGTTTTCTTCAACAACGGGATTTCATCAAGGAGAATTAATAGGATTGAACACGCAAAGATGAATAGGACGAAAGTTATTCACACAACAGCAGCAGGATGGAGAAGTTCGCCAAAAGCCTGCAAAAATTTCGACAACACCACACCTTGTTGCAGCAAAAGCGCCGGTTGATTCGGCACCACAGTAGCAGCGACGAGGAAATCATCGAAAACCCACAGGCAAAAGTACCACGGCTACGCATAGCAAAGGTAAAAATAGAAGAAGGAACCTCCGGCCCAACCACACGCAGCCAACAGCAACACAAAATTGCACAACAAACAGCAGCAACAGTATTGAATGTAATCTGCCTATCAGACTCCGACGAGGAGGTTAGCATCGACAGTGACTGTGCCGACCGTAGCATTGCCAGCAGCGACTCCACATTTTTGAAACGCACGAATGAGTTGTGCGTCGATGATTTTACCGACAACATCGATATCATCCAAATTTAAAGCGACGAAGATGACAGCAAATACAGTGTCACTGAGCAAGTCACCAGCACCCCAGCTGCAGACACAAAGGTAGGTGACAGGCAAAGCACCAGTGGGCAACTACCAAAAGAAAATGCCACAGTTGACGTCCACCTCAGAGAAACTTGTGACGTCAGCTCGATCATTGGAGAACTTTTCGATGACAGCGCTCCGACTGAAGCCAATGATGACGTCATTGACTTGGGCAGCTATGCAGAAGAGCTCGAAGTGATGCTACAAACAGTTGCACCGACTGAACCAGAGGGCAGCGTGCGCAAGCGCACCAACGAGACAGGCAGACCACTACCACCGGGACTGGTTACCGAAATCGAGGCTGCGGTAACGAAGAAGACGAGGCGGCAGCGATTTTCGTTTCAAAGAGTCATCAAAGGCAAACGATACCGTGTGCGCATCGGAAAGAACGGACAAGTGAAGGTCACCACCGACGGGGAAAGAAAAGGGTGGGGTGTGAGGACTCAAATTGTTACACAATTTGTGCCTCACAAAGTATATTGATGATTTATTTTAATGAAATGTAAATATAACTGGAAAATATGAATTAATAATTAAATTAAACTAATTATGTTTAAAGAATTTATAATTTATTTTTGGAAACTATATGGAAAAGTATAATAGTTTATAGTTTATTGAATTGAATAAATAATAAATGAATAAATAACATATACACACATACAAGTATGTATGTACACAGTCACATATACACAGGCAGGGAAAACAAAACAAGTGAACATGGAACAGAAAGGCGACTGGAGAATATAAAGCTATCGCGTTTGCTTAGGACAGGCAGTCTTGTCGCAGGCGCAGTAGCATGCACATGCTTTGAGACTGAGTAGTTAGTTCAATCGTAGTTATCTTAAGCAAAGGTGTCCTCACCCTTCGAACGTTGTTTACTCTAAGTCAGGCGTAGTTATCTTAAGCGAAGGTGTCCTCCCTCTTCGAACGTTGCTTACTTTAAGTTCAAAACGTAGTTATCTTAAGCGAAGGTGTACTCACCCTTCGAACGTTGCTTACTCTTAGTCAGGCGTAGTTATCGTAAGCGAAGGTGTACTTACCCTTCGAACTTTGGTTACTATAAGTTCAAAACGTAGTTATTTTAAGCGAAGGTGTCCTCACCCTTCGAACATAGTTTTAGTCTAAGCTCAGGCGTAGTTATCGTAAGCGAAGGTGTACTCACCCTTCGAACTTTGTTTACTATAAGTTCAAAACGTAGTTATCTTAAGCGAAGGTGTACTCACCCTTCGAACATAGTTTTACTCTAAGCTCAGGCGTAGTTATCTTAAGGGAAGGTGTACTCACCCTTCGAACGTTGTTTACTCTAAGCTCAGGCGTAGTTATCTGAAGCGAAGGTGTACTCACCCTTCGAACTTTGTTTACTCTAAGTTCAAAACGTAGTTATCTTAAGCGAAGGTGTATTCACCCTTCGAACATAGTTTTACTCTAAGCTCAGGCGTAGTTATCTTAAGCGAAGGTGTACTCACCCTTCGAACGTTGTTTACTCTAAGATCAAAACGTAGTTATCTTAAGCGAAGGTACCTCCACCCTTCAAACATAGTTTTAATCTGAGTTCTAACATAGTCACTCACAGCGAGAGGGACCATAGCAAATAACGGAATAAATATGAATAAGCAAGGATTAATTATATCACTTTAATTTATATAATGCTTAATAATTAATAATAATTAAGTAACGTACTCGTTAAGTAATAAATAACAAATGAAAATAATAAAGACTTACTCTACAGTTTAAAACTAAAACGCTGGCTTTCTTATTTAAAACAACGGAATCATTGGTAAATAAATTATTTTGTAAGAACCCCTGGTTTACTCACTGAGCCTACCTCAGCAAAAATCAGTAACGAGCAAAAGGGTTCGTTACAGTTTCAAGCCTAGTGCTGTTCCCAAGCCCCGCGAAGTTATGCTTTACGGCGGTCCCGCGGGGTTCTATAGGGTCGAAGATTCAATGCGGAGGTTATGATACCACGAGGTAAATAAAAAAAAAACATATCGCAAGGGTTTTCTCAGAATAGGATAACGGGAGTAACGACCCCGCGGACCCTAGATGTTGCAGGTGTGGAGGGCGTACTAAAATGGTGCATATGTCCAAAGAAGTCCTGTGACAGGGCGAGCGGATACCGCCCTTAACTAGGTATCCAACCACAAGGGTACCTTCGAGAGAAGTGTAACAAGGAGAGTGTAACAAGGAGAGTGACGTCTCTGTGGTTTCCCTAGTCAATACCCGCCGAAAGGCATTAGGATCAAGCCCAGTACGGTTCTAATTATGGCATTGCTGGTTACTGTTTTGGATTTGAAGCACCCTGGGCTGACACCTGTGGAAGTCTAAGACCTGAGTAAGTGGAAGTGAAATTCCAACGAAATGGCTCATAGGTTAATGTCACAGCTGCCCTCCGTCTCGTTAAAACGTAGCGAGTCTCGGAGTGCTTTCAATGTTTGTCACCATTGAGTTGGTGGTGTAGGTTCCATAAGGATGGCATAATACCCCATAAGGATCTTATGTCAACCCTCGCATGGCCTCCCTGCTTGCATAGATAACCATGGGATCAAAACGTAACTACACTTCAAACGGCGATAGCGGCTTCGAGTTGAGACCCAATTGAAATGGAGAGCAACAACAAACAACAACAAGAAAAAGCAAAACTAAACAGGAAAACGGAGATGAAGACTTGTACATGAGGAACGGTGATGGAAAAGTCGTAAAAAATCCCTCTGTGAAAAGCTCGGTGATAGTAAGATCACCACAAGCAAATGGGTCAGAAAAACCACCAGTTAAAAATGTGTGTACCATAAGAGATTACACGAGCGGACCTGTGAATACTCGTAAAGCAGATAGCTTAGAAGACGAAACGGACATCAAAGTCAGATCAGAAAAAGCGTTTATTGAGTTAGTCAATAAACTAAACGCAGCAAATGGCATTGTCTCCGGTGCAAAGAATATACACAAGACGTTACGCGATAATCTTAACTGTGCTTTTGCACTGTACCAGCAACTAAAAGAGTACAGGGAAGCGATAGGTAGTAACCAAGTTTTGTCGAGCGACGAGCGTAAGCAAGTGCTATCTAAAGCATAGATGCCCAAGGTAGTAGAATTGGTGAGAGTGATGAAATAACACTGGAAGAAAACAATTTGCTATTAATTTTATTTAGTCGTCAACGAGATTGCGACGAAAGCACATGTGTGGCGGGTGTTGTCATTTTTTTCTGTTTCTTTGTTTAACAAAAGGGAAATGTAAAATTGATGAATGAACATATTTTAGTAATACTCTTGATGAATGTATTTATTTTAATAATACTCCTGATGAATGTATTGATAGATATATATATATATATCTATAATACACACATATATAATTTATATATGTGGACATCTGGAAAGTATGATATATTTCGAAATAAAAAAATTCTTCGAAGTGTTTATAAATTTTCCCTCAATTAATCATTGTTCAATTTGCAATTAAAAAGTAATGGAATCTTCTATGTTGATACTCTTATTACAGTTACGCAATAAAGGTATATTTCTCAAACTAGAAGAATTCAGCTTATTGCGTTTTTTTGAGCAAATATAATTCAAATCTGAAAATATTTGTTCGCAAAGATACGTTGAGGGAAATAAAGATAAACACTTCAATAAAATCTTCTTTATTTCAGGATATATTGTACCATCCAGATTTTTCCATAATTCTATATTGATAAAATTATCCGGGAAATCTAATTCACTTCGAAGTATAATAAGTTCTGTTTGGATTGGAAACTCGTACTTTAATATATCGCATTTAAAGGGTTTTGAAAAATATCCAGTAAATGCTGAATATTTTCAAAATCCTTAAACGTGTCATTAAAGTTATTAAAAAGCGTTTCTAATATTTCCAAAAGATCAAACTTTTTCAAGATTTTCTCCTTGTCGTAAATAACCGAAGTTTTCGGAAAGTCCGAAAAGTCTTCAGAATCAATTTGAGCTGCAAGTAAAAATAAAAATAGCTGAGTTTTAAAATCTGAAAGAGTTTTAAACATAACAGATATATTATTATCTTTTCCCTGCAGCTTCAAATTCAACTCATTCAAAATGTAACAAATGTCTGTTAAAAACGCCATGTCTAAAATAAATTGATAATCTTTTAAATATTCTTTTTCGGTTATTTCGATATTTCAGCTTCTAAAAATTCAAATACTTCATTTCTATGCTCAAACAATCTATTAGTACTGTTACCTCGGCTTAACCAACGTACCTCAGTAAACATTAATAGATCGTGGTGAGAAGCATTTGAATTTTTTAAAAATGTCACAAATTTTCTATGAGTCAGTGAGTTATGGCCGCCCCTTATCCTATTAATTATCCGCTCAGTAGCCTTCATGACCGGATGCTCGGATATAAATTTAGAAGCAAGAGCAGCCTGGTGTATTATACATTGCAAGGTATAAATCTTAATTTCATTTTTTTTTCATCTGGCCTACAAATCCATCACGTTTGCCTGTCATAGTGTTCGCACCATCCGTACAAACTCCGGCTAATTTGTTAGAATCAACAACGGAAAGAAGTTTTTCGTTGACGACATCGAACAATAATTTGCCGGTTACATTGCCATAAAATGTTTCAACAGAATATATTGACTCGAAAACATTGTAATCTGAATCAACGCATCGAATGCAGATTACAAGTAGACAAAGGTCATTAATATCGGTGCTCTCATCAATATAGAATAAAAAAAACTCGCAATTTTTTAATTTTTCCCTTAATGACGATTCCACAATAGCACCCAAATAAAGAGAAAGCCGAGTTATACTATTGCGGGGCAAAGGTAATTTTCCAATAAAATTAGTTTTGTAATGAAGTTTTGCAAAAACTTTACTCAATATATTTTTGGCAATTGGCCCATCTGAAAATGGCCTATCTTTTTTACAATATCTAAACTTATTAAGCTAGATAAACCCATTTTTAAATTCTCCTCCGCCATATCTTCATCATTTTCTTAACATTGATTTACCCATTCCTTCAACTTTTCAATCAAAATTTTCTTATAAATTTTAAATTGTTTTTCGTTTTCTTCCCCCTGCAAATAATTCATGTCTTTGTGAACATCTTCAAAATGTTTTTTTAAATTATATTTCTTAGTTTTTTTTAAGTGTCTTATGACAAATAAGACATTGCATGTCATCAAAAGCATTTTGTAACATAAAATACTTTTCGGCTGACATCATTAATATATCGCAATAATTTCAATTTATGTGTTCACAGCAGTCTCGATGACGAATAAAATGTAAAATAAGACACAGAAGTTCTGCAAGTGCAGTTTGTCTCTCCCACTCAACATGCTGATTTTCTATTGGTTGATTGACGATCAAACAAAAGAGCGTAAGTATACGTGTGAGTTTAATTTGCTGATATCAGCCACTACTGGGCATCTTTGATCTAAAGAAACTCAAGTAGACCCAATTTCTTCTGGCCAAGAGAGGAAACGAAAAGTACCGAAAACACCTGCAACAGTTAAAGCACTGCAGACCCAAGCTGAAATAAATATTCCAGAGACTCCTGCTGTGGCAAATGATTGGGAGCTAGTGAGCCACTGAAAAGCAAGGAGGAAAAAAGATAATCAAAATAACAAACGCCGTGAAATGCGAAACCAAGGAGAAGCAATAACAATTAAATCTAACACGTCTGAGTCATACGCAGATGTTATAAAAAATATGAAGCAACAAATAAATCCCACTGATATCGGTGTGGAGATAAGGGGTATCAGAAGGACAAAAGCTGAAGACTTACTCGCTCAACTAAAAAAAGGCGAAGGCCAAGCCGAAAAGCTCAGAAACGCTATAGGTAACACGCTTGGAAAAGATGTCATGATTAGAGCGGTTACCAAAAATCACATTCTTGATATCAGGGACATGGATGAGTCAACAGATGAAGATGAACTTGTTAATGCTCTTATGAAGGCAACGAAAGTTGAAGAAACCACAACGTTCAAAATATTAAATTTTAGAACATCGTTTAGAGGAACCAAACAAGCGCTCGTTCAACTACCTGAGCACTTAGCAGCTCCACTACTCCGTACGAGGCAAGTCAGAGTAGGATGGGTAATGTGTAGACTGAGGAGTAAGATTAGAGTTCGAAAATGTTTCAGGTGCCTAGAACAGGGTCATATTTCGAGCCAGTGTAAAGTACAGATGGAAGCAATCTATGCAGAAAATGCTGTAATCCGGGACACAAAGCTAAAGAATGCAAAGCGGAAACGAGATGCATACTATGCCATGATAGTGGCTCAATAAATGCTCATCATTATATTGGTAGTACAGCGTGTGCAATCAACATAAGAAATAAAGCAAGAAAATTATCACGAAATTTCTACAGATCAATCTAGGACGGGGTAGAGAAGCACAAGACCTGATGATACAGAAGGCGACAGAGATTAATGCAGACATACTTTTAATAAGCGAACCGTACAGAAACCCACCATCTCAAGTTTGGTACGAAGACAAAAACCATTGCGCAGCCATCATGGTAAGAAACAGAAGATTAATAATAAGCGAAGTTGATGAAAGCAACACTGGCTTCGTATAAAAATGCGATTGTTGTGTCGAACATACTTGCAACATTGAAGCCAACTGTGTATGAGCGTGTCGTAAGACCGAATAATGCATGTTCGAGTTGTTGGTTTGATAACCAGCGCAGGGTCTTTTCAACTTCTGGTATGCAATGGTAAGTATGGTCATTTACAAGCAACAAAACAAAGGCATAAAGCACAACTACTGCATAAAAAAACCAGGGGCCGAATTACAGCATCCTTGATCGATTTTACATTACGAAGGGCACGACGAGACAAGTGCCTAACAATCTTGTACAATTTTGCTCGATCACGGATGCTGTAATTCGGCCCCAGAGCTTCTTTTGTTCTCCGAACACAAAGTATTTGCTTTAACATTGCAGTTACTTTGCGTGACTTTTGAGAGCTTGTAGCTCATAAACTAATGGTTCAATTGAGCTGATTTCTTTTTTAGAATAAATTCTAAAGTTTAATTGAGTGAGCAATAAAATTTGTTTAGTAAATTTTTAAAAATATTTATTAAATTTAGTTTTTTCGAAAATTATGTAAGACACAATTTTTATAAAACACGTTTTATTACTGATTTTCATAAGATTTTGTATGTATGAAGATCTTTGATAAAGCAGCAACTTCTGTTCAAGTCAATTGTAATGTTTGAGTTATTTTGGATATGAGCTATTTTGGATATCTTTTTCTGCTGCTTCTAAGACATTTCCTATTTGTTTAGAACGTCCATTTTTGTTTCCTAAATTCCAAATATGAAAAGTTTCTAGGTAATTTTTCATCGTTCTTATCAGTTGTTCAATACGGAGCGTTTTCCGTACTGGCATTAACCATAAATGACATTATCGCTAAAGCTGTTCATTTATGGAATGCTTCACTTACTTTTTTATTATAAGCGCGGGGTTAAAACCGAGTATAATTAAACTATAAACCTTTGTAAAAATTAAAAAACTCCAACAGACAAAAGACTACCGACCACGTACCGAGAATTGAATAAAAAGACCACGACACTTTGATTTCCATGTAGCAAGAGAGCAAGAAAGTGTATTTAAAATGCTTTTATACATATTTGTGAGAGCTTTTACTACAGTTTTTAAAGTAAAAACTTTAGTACATACTAACTTGTACAGTGGTAGTTTTAAGGTTTTTAGACAATTAAAAATACACAAATTCATATAAATTCAAAATAATAATAATTCTTTCGACGTTGACTAAACATCCCGGCCCCCTTGAAAGACCCCTTTCAAGAAGACAATAGAGCAAGCTTATGCACAGGTCGACGGATGACTCCTTTAGATGTTTGCACGTTGACGACACGTATACGTTGATCAATTCCTGGCATGGTGGCAATAATTCGACCCATGACCCAGCGTTGTGGAGGTACGTTGTCTTCATGCACTAGTACCAGAGCACCCTTTGTTACGTTGCTCTGGTTGTTAGTCCATTTGTTACGAGCCTGCAGCTCATTGATGTAGTCAGTTGACCACTGCTGCCAAAAACGTTGTTTTACGCCACTGATGCGAGCCCAATATTCAAGTTGGCTGATATCTTTATTAGGCACATGGCGTTCTGGAAGAGCTTTCAGAGCGCAACCAATGATGAAATGGCCGGGTGTGAGCGCTTCGAAATCGCTTGGATCGGATGACAGTGGAGAGATTGGGCGAGAGTTGAGAACGGCTTCTATCTCAACCATGGCTGTCGTCAGTTCTTCAAAAGTAAGACGCGCATTCATCATTGTGCGAGTGAGATGACCCTTGGCAGATTTGACTGCGGCCTCCCACAGGCCGCCAAAGTGTGGAGCTCTGGGGGGTATAAAACGAAAATTAATAAATTGATTTGTACAAAAATTAATAATATATTCTTGATTTTTTGGATTGAAAAGAAAAGTTTTTAATTCGGCTAATTTATTATTAGCGCCAACAAAGTTAGTGGCGTTATCACAGAAGATGTCGGTAGGTAAACCTCGTCTTCCAATCATGCGCTTTAATGCAGCAATGAACGCCTCTGTAGACAAGTCCGACACGACTTCAATGTGAACAGCCTTTGATGAGAGACAGACAAAAATCGAAATGTAGGTCTTGTATGGCACCTTGCCCCGAATACGATAATATGTGTTGATTGGTCCACAAAAATCAATAGCACAGCGCGAAAATGGCCTAGATGGATTGAGACGCTCGCCAGGAAGATTGCCCATAACCTGCTGAATCATACGAGGCCGATAGCGGATGCAGTGAGTACACGATCTAACAATACGACGAATGATATTTCTGGCGTTTACTATCCAGAACCGATGACGAGTGATCGCAACTAATGCCTTTGCACCTGCGTGGTAGTTTGTAATGTGCAAGTGTCGAACATAGTCTTCAACAAATTTGCAGTTTGGCAACAAAATAGGATGTTTTTGTCCTTCTGGAATGTTGGCTAGTTCGAGACGACCACCAACTTTTAGTAGATTAAGGCCTTCAATGTCTTGAAGAAATGGGTTTAAAAATTTGAGTGAGCTCTGGATATCTAAATGTTTCTTGATTCGACGAATATCCTCTTGAAAATGATGCTGCTGCAAATTCCAGATGATGCAAAAAAGAGCCTTTTCCAATTCCTGGGGGGAGAGGGAGTTAAAAGTTTCTGTTTTCGAAGAACGAATTTTTTGAGTAAATCTGAACATCCAAGCAATAATGCGTAAGGGTTTCAAGTGTGAGCTATATTTTGTTATTGTTTCCAAAATGTAATTGGGTTTTACCGAAGTGTGAAATGCCGATTTCTGTTTTTCCTTTTCGACTTCTGCTTAATCTAATAGCTCGGAATTATTTTTTGGCCACCTTTCAGAGTTCTGCAATAAAAATGATGGCCCAGTAAACCATATTGAATTGACAAGTTCAGTTACAGACGAGCCTCTTGACACAATGTCAGCAGGATTGGTACTCGACGGGACATGCCTCCACTGACATGTTGCAGTGAGATCTTGAATCTCAGAAATTCTATTTCCTACAAACGTTGACAAAGTAGAAGAGTGTTGTTTTAACCAATGAAGGACTATTTGTGAGTCTGTCCAGAGATATACATCATTAGTATAGTCTTGCAGAGATTCCTTGACCTTAGCGTAAAGCTGTGAGAGAAGCTGAGCTCCACAAAGTTCCAGTTTAGGCAATGATTTTTTCTTTGTGGGTGCTACCCTTGATTTCGCAGTAAGAAGTTGCACAGTTGCGTTGTTGAAGGAATCAACAACTCGAAGATACAGACAGCAGCCGTATGCACGAATCGATGCATCAGCAAATCCATGGAGTTGAACAGAGCGAGGGTTTGCCGCTAAGCAAAAACGAGGAATATGAATCGAAGGTAAAGATGACAAATCTCTAATAAATGAATGCCATGAAGTTTCTAACTTCTGGGGCACTGATTCATCCCAATTTATTTTAAGAAGCCAAAGTTCTTGGAGAATGATTTTTGCGACAATTATCAGAGGAGCCAACAAACCAAGGGGGTCAAAAAGAGATGAGGCCAACGATAAAATTGTTCTTTTTGTACACATTCGATTAAAATCCATTTTTTTGTTAAATGAGAATAAAAAAGTGTCTTCATTCTGGTTCCATGATATGCCTAGGGCGTTCGTGACGAAGTCATCGTCAAGATTTAAATCTTTGATAGTTTTTTCTTCTCCAAACTCAATGTGGTTGGAGTGCCATTTTACAAGTTCCATGCAGGCTGCATTTAGAACTTGATTGATTTCATTTTTTATTTTTCTAAGTTCGGCGACAGTATCAGCACCACACAAAAGATCATCAACATAGAATGATGATTTAATAACTTTTGTCCCGAGAGGAAATTGTGAAGCGTACTGATCGGCTAGGTAATGAAGACTGCGCACAGCGAGATATGGCGCAGCGGCCGTGCCATAAGTGACAGTATTAAGTTTGTAGGTGTTGATCGTTTGATTTTCTGAATTTCTCCATAAAATATATTGAAATCGACTATCACGAGGGTCCAAGAGGAATTGCCGGTACATTTTGATGATGTCGGCTGTGATTGCGAAACGATAGAGACGAAAACGAATGAGTAAAATGTATAATTCATCTTGAATGGTGGGTCCTACCATCAGGATGTCGTTCAGAGATTTTTGAGACGTTGTTTTGCAAGACGCATCAAAAACTACCCTCAATTTGGTTGACGTACTTGACGGTTTTAACACACAATGGTGTGGAATATAATAATGCGATTCAGTATGATTAGGAGCTTCAACTAAGCTCATATGCCCTAAATCTTCGTATTCCTTCATGAATAATGAGTATTGTGATTTAATATCCTTATCTAAAGCCAAACGACGCTCTAACGACAAAAATCTTCTTAACGCAGTGTTGTAAGAGTATCCAAGCGACGAGACTGTATCTTTAAATGGCAATCGAACCATTATTCTGCCATCTATAGTACGAGATACTGTCTCAGAGTAAAATGTTTCACAGCATGTCTGCTCATCTGTCCAACGATTTGGTGAATTTAGAATTTCATCGAGCTTCCACAGATGTTCTAATTGTTTGTCGACAACTTCTTCATGAACGCGTGATGTTGTGGTTGTGGCTGACAATGACAGCGAAGTTCGGTATCGACCAGAAACTATCCATCCGAATAGTGTTTTTTGGAGGTTGGGTAGATTATTTCCAAGTTTTATCTGACCCACGGACAATACATCGAAGAAACTTTCAGCACCTAACAACAAATCAATGCGTTTTGATTTGAAGAATTTTTCATCAGCCAACGGCGTGTTTGAAGGTAACTTCCAAGACGAAATATCAATTTCTGAGTCAGGCTGATAAGAAATGTGGGAAGTAATGCAAAAATTGAGTGAAAATTCTGTATCAGAAAAGCGAGATTTTATCGAAGTAGACGTTTTTTGTTTAATATTTGTATGATTATTACCAATGCTAATAATCTCTAGAGAATGTTTTTCTCTAGGCAATCGGAGTTTCTGTGCAAACTCTTCAGTCACAAAATTGGCTTGTGAACATGAATCGAGCAATGCTCTTCCAGTATGATAATTACCAGATGCATCTTGCACAAGAACTATAGCCGTAGCGAGAATGACCTGGTCCATCGATGATTTTCCACAATGAGCATGAACTGTTGCAGCAACTGCAGCATTCGATGTTGCATCTGGCGAGAATGGAAGAGACGGCGACGAGATCGAGGTGGCTGAATACCGGTGTAAAAGTGTATGATGTGGTCGTGAGCACACCCTGCACTTAAATGTAGACTTACAATGAGTAACCAAGTGACTTTTAGCGAAACAGTTAACGCACAACCCTAGCCGTTTTACATTTTGAAAGCGATCAGAAATGTCCATATTTTTAAAGCGAGGACAAGTATTTAGGGTATGGTCTGTTTTGGAACACAGAGGACATGAATGATTTGTGCATGAAAATGAGTAGCTTTGTCTTTGTGATTTATTTTTATTTTTTACGCTTACATTTTTATTTCCAACTGTATGATTTTCAGACGCATGAGAAGAATCTATGGATTCTAAAAACTGACAACGCCTTTCCAAATGCTTTGCGCATTCATCCCACTTAGGAAGATTGATGAAGTCTAATGAATCCTTCCATTTATTTTGGGTTTCCTTATCAACCTTTTCCATAACCAAATAGATGAGCATTGAATTGCAGATATCTTTATCGTTACCCAAGGATAAGTGCGAAGAGTATAAAGCTGAAACATTGTCGACAAGTTTCCTAAGATTTGTACCATTGGCTTTTGTAATCGAATCAAGTTGAAATAAAGTTGTAATATTTTCCATAAAAATTAACGTGTTATTATCATAACGAGTTTTTAGTCTGTCAAGAGCCTTTGGATAATTTTCATTTGTTATTTGAAAGGCATTGACGGTGTCTAATGCTGGACCCCTAAGACAATTGCGCAAATGATTAAATTTTTCTATATTTGAATAACCTGATTCACGATCAACAATTTGTCTAAATGACGTCATAAAATTTTTGTACTCAGAGTACTTTCCATCAAAAATTGGTAAATTCAAAGAAGGTAATTTCATGCTTGAAACAGGAAACGATATATTTGTATCTGATAGAATAGAAGTATGCAATTCTTCACCCAATTGAGTTTGTATTGCAGTTTTTATTGACACATATAAATCCTCAAGTTCACCACGGACATTGTCTTCTGGATTCAATTTTTCTATTTGTGTTTGATACGTAAGTATTTGTGTAAAATACGATTCGAGTATGCCTAAGCGGCATTTTAACTCTGCAATTGAAAGCAACTTCCCTTCCCCCTTTCCATTTGCATCAATAATATTTTTGATGCGAGTTATATTTCTCTTTGTTGTAGAGCGTTGATTTTTAAATTCATCTAAAGACATGATGTTGTTTTAAAGCCAAGATTAAAGAGAAATATAATCAACGATATAAATTATGATTTGCAAGAGTATGTTATAGAGCGATGATTTCTGCAGACATGCAGCCGATGAATAAAACGCTTTCAAATGATTTCTGCAGACCTGCAGCCGATAAACTAAAGAGAATGTTCAAATTGCAATTTCATAACACCACTACAAAACTAGCGAAGAGAAATCAAGCGTAGAGCCGCAAGCCATGAGTGTAGATGCGTAGAAGATTGAGTGATGAATGATCAAGCGATTTAAATCCAATTAAGAGATAGATGCAGCATACAATACATAGGCAGTACAAATTGAGTTTGTTTTTTGTTGGTCGAAGAGAGTGATCTTGTGTAGCGCACAAGCCAAGAGTAACCACATGAAGAATTTACAAAGCTTTGTGTGGTCCAACAAAAGAACAAACGTTATGAAAGCAAAAGCGATAAAGCGATGAGTGCAACTAATGATCGAATGTTACTACCACTACATTCCAATATGTAGTGGTCCAAAGAGAGTGATCATGCAATAATGATCAAGCAAGAGTGCAAGAAGCGATACATGAAGATATTGCATAAATTATGAGATTGATCTTGCCTTAATACAATCCACGTATGTTTATGAAAGAGACGACTACGTAATGTTATGAGTTAGCAACATGTTACGAAATGGTTAGCAACATGTTTCACGTGTTTTATTAGAAACATGTCTCGAGCGTAATGGTTTACGTATTATGTTGAACGTAACATATAACTTTATGGATGATATGAATTTTGTAGAAAGTTTTAATAATTTATTATTAATATTTATAAAAATATGTAGATATTTAAGTCAATTTTATGCAATACTTCCTGAAGCGGTACATCCATTAAATCCTCGGCACTCTTGTGACAGCAAAGACTGGAGCAAAGTTAAAGTGTAAAGCTGAGGTTTGATGACGGTGATGACCGAGCCGCGATTGCACGAGCGCGATAAAGTCTTTAATTAGCCTACCGCGAGAGTCTTTTTTGGCACGAAAAATGATTGTGTTATTAACACACAAATTAACTTCTTTAAGTAGCACTTATGAGTTTAGTTTTTAATTTTTAATTTTAACAAATTTTACGATTAATATTGTCCACGATTAATCAGTAATTTTACTGTGCCCCACGTTGGGCGCCAAAATGTTCAATACGGAGCGTTTTCCGTACTGGCATTAACCATAAATGACATTATCGCTAAAGCTGTTCATTTATGGAATGCTTCACTTACTTTTTTATTATAAGCGCGGGGTTAAAACCGAGTATAATTAAACTATAAACCTTTGTAAAAATTAAAAAACTCCAACAGACAAAAGACTACCGACCACGTACCGAGAATTGAATAAAAAGACCACGACACTTTGATTTCCATGTAGCAAGAGAGCAAGAAAGTGTATTTAAAATGCTTTTATACATATTTGTGAGAGCTTTTACTACAGTTTTTAAAGTAAAAACTTTAGTACATACTAACTTGTACAGTGGTAGTTTTAAGGTTTTTAGACAATTAAAAATACACAAATTCATATAAATTCAAAATAATAATAATTCTTTCGACGTTGACTAAACATCAGTTTTAATTTTCTGGTAATTTTTGCTAGATTTAGAGCATTTTTTAGTAATTTTTAGCCATTTTTAAATTGTTTTATTGTCATTTTTGGACATTTTTAATTTTTTTCGTATTGAAAAATGTTAAAATGCTTATTTTCAAACATATTTTTTAACAATAGAGTCCTTTCAATCAAAAACATTGCCTCTCGAAAAAGAGGTAGCTTTGTTTATAGACCCCGATAAAAAAAAGGTCTGCGCGTGGTGTTATATTATATTTAGGATCGCCATGTTAAGATATATTCAGGATCGTATTATTATGTTATAGCGGCAGAGTTTGCCTTCGCTATAGGCTGCAGTGTTTGCTGACTTGAACTATGTAAAAGGCAAACAGAGACGTTTAAAATAAGCTAAACAAAGCAGAGATCTGCCAGCTTGTGTAGTTAATTAAAGTCTGCTTTATTGTTGGCCATCTCGGCTCTTTAATAAAATTTTTACAAAACTTACTTAATAGTCTTAATCTATGGTTATACTTCTCTAGTTAGTTAATATACTTATAATCTATGTAGCGTTTCGTTCTCGCATATTGAATTTGAATCATCGAAAGGATTCAAATTACATATTTTTGGTTATTTTGGTATTTTTGGTTTGGTAAGCGAGTACAGTGAGCACAAATGGGTAAATACCATTCAAGTTCATTCAACGCACCTTCTTGATAGTGTAGTAGTTGAAAATAAATAAACTGTAACAAATTATTGGCCTGAAAAAGATCTTCTAATCTGCATCAACAAAAGTGTAAGTGTTTGCAATCGGATTAAAATACAATCGAATCTGGATAAAGTGAACTAATTTTTGCAAGGCCTGTTCATTGTATCCAGACTGTTTGCTTTGTTATAAAAAAATGGATTTTTTGGTTTAAATCTTAAAATTTTGTTTTTGCTTCTGATTTTTTGAAATGTATGTTTCTAAAGTGTTCACTATTTCCAGCTGTTAATTATTTCGGGGGTTCGTTGTATCCAGATCTTACTGTAGTTCTGTTTTTCATGCATATTTTTGATATTTTTTATTTTATTTTCTTAAAAAAACTTTCAAAATTCAAATAATTCATTCCTCGATAAGTTTAAGCAATTCTGACCAGTCATCAATGCAAGCACTCAAAACCTTTCCGACGATATCTTGAAAGTCAGGATCGCATTATAATTAATTAAGTTTTTTTCATTTTAGTGCAAAAAACTTCAAAGAATCAAAAAATTCACTAAACACAGCCTTATTTTTAGTTCGCATGCAAAAATTTTATGCTTGTTGATGCAGATCGGAAGAAGTTTTCCATAGCTATTAATTTTGTGTTTTTTTTAAACTACCGGATGGCTCCTAGAGTCGAAATATTGAGGGAATTATCACAACATAAACCAATGATTATTTTGAGAACCGACCAGAACAACTTTTTTTCGTGAGGCACCTTAATGTACATATCAAACAATGAACTTTTTTAAGCCAGCTAAGTCATTGACTCTATACAGAGTTGTTGATGTTGCCTTCTTAAAAACTTACGTGATCTAAAGCTCACAATTAAATTCATGTAATTAACTTTTTTTTTGCAAAATTTCGCATTCTCTAGTATTAATGATTCAAAAATCAGTTATAAAATTTTTAAATATCTTAAAATATTTATAAAATGGCATATTTTTATATAAGTCGGATGGAAACTGAGATAAACATTCGATTTCATCGTTCGTAAGCTTACTTTTGTATCACTGCTTAGCCGAAGTTGAAATCAACCTGCAACGGTACACGAGACAGTAACTAAAAAAAAGTGCATAATTATAACGATTGCCGCTCGTGCACTGTGGTTTGTACGCATAATTATTTTATGCAAACATCCATATGTTCCACTGAAGTCGAAGCACACATCACACAATGTTTGACTTTGGTACGATTGGCTAATGCAACATGCTTGATGTTGTAAGTGAGCTCGATGGCGTAGAATATGTTACATGGTATTAATGATATTGAAGTCATACAAAAACCAAGTATGTACTGAGTGTAAAAGCAATTGCACTTCATAGCTGCAGGTCTCTGGTGACTACCAGTATATCTCATTTAATATAAATGAACGTCTAAATATGAGTGTAGAAGATGTAGATTTCCCAAGATGGAACGTCAGAAAACTTGATGACAAAAATTGTTCGATTATATTACTCGGGCTAAAGAGAGAAATATGGATATCCAATCCGAAAATATAAATGTAGAAAATGCCGCAGAGTCGCTGACGAAGATACTCACAAAAGCGTATAATGTCGCAATGCCAAGAGCTCAAAAATACAATAACAAGTGGAATGCTAACATACGTGAGTTGAGGGCAAAATGCCTTGCAGCACGTCGAGCGTCAACACGAAACCATGATAACCAGCTCTTAACGGTTGAGTATAAAACGGCACGTAAAACCTTAAGAACAGCCATAAAAGAAAGTAAGAAAAGATGCTGGACTGAGCTATGTAACGAAATAGATTCCGACCCATGAGGCAAACCGTACAAAATTTTGATGAAAAAGCTTTGTGGAATTAAACCTATACCCGGCATTAAAGAACCAGTGTGGGCAACAACAATAGTAGAAACACTATTTCCATTCGATGAAGATGGGCTAAGAAGAGAACCAAATTATCAAGTCGAAGGTTTCATCCCTCTGAACGTAGATGACATTACACATGCATGTAGTAAACTAAAAATGGGTAAGAGCCCAGGACCAGATGGTATACCAAATGAGGTCATAAAAGTGGTATGTGAGATATGGCCAGACCTTTTACTTGAAGTCTTCAATTCATGACTAACAAACGTAATCTTTCCAGCTAAATGGAAAATACAAAAGTTAGTTTTGTTACGAAAGGAAAATAAACCATTAAATGAGCCTAGTTCCTATAGACCACTCTGTATGTTGGCGGACTATCCCCTATGCAACATGGCTTCCGCAAAGGGAAGAGTACAGTTGATTCCATTAGCGCAGTATGCAATAAAGCTAATACAGGCCAAAACAACAGGAGAATACTGCTCAATAATAACACAAGATGTTAAAAATGCTTTTAACTCAGTAAAATGGCAAGTGGTACAAGCTTTCAGAAACCGACGTTTAGACAACTATCTCTTTACCATAGTATCGGACTATCTGGATAACAGAATTTTAATATATGAGACGGAAATTGGTATAAAAGAGTACCGAATAACAGCAGGTGTACCTCAGGGCTCAGTATTAGGACCATTCCTGTGGAATGTAATGTACGATGGCCTACTGAATTTGGAATTACAAGAAGGTGCGAAACTAATAGGTTACGCTGATGATATTGCTCTGGTAGTAAACCTGCGAGCTGCCGAATTAATCAAGATAGTCGTAAACGATAGCTTATGTCGTTGTAACAGATGGCTGCGAAGAAACGGTTTGAAACTTACAATTCCAAAAACGGAAGCAGTTCTAGTGACAGATCGTAGGGTATTCAAAATACCAAAAATACGTCTACAAGATACAGAGATACCCTTTAAACGAAGCTTATGCTATTTGGGTGTGCAATTAGATGACAAACTTAGCTTTGGACAGCACGTCGTAAATATTCGTGACAAAGCTTTGCGAACGGCAGCATCATTGGTCAGAATAATGCCAAACTGTGGTGGCCCAAGGCCGCAGATGAGAAAATTAATAAACAGCGTAGTACACTCCCAGCTTCTTTATGCTGCTCCAACCTTTGTCACGGCACTGCATCTGAAGTATAATATTGGGGAACTACAGAAAGCACAGAGAGTTAGTGCTCTCCGTATTATATCAGCGTACCGTACAGTATCCACAAGTGCGGCATTAGTGCTTGCAGGTTTGCTACCAATAGACTTATTAATACTGAAAAGAGAAGAAATAATTTATAAACTAAACTTATAAATTGGGCGAACACTAATTCACATGAGTGAAAGAAAAAAATTTCAGAAATAAAAAGTAATGCCAGGGACAATGTAGTGACTAAATGGCAAGAACGTTGGAATCAATACATGAACAGGAGCTGGACGCAATGACGTGCTAGGTGTTACATTAACTCAAGAGAATCTGTTAAACGAAATGTTAAATCTGAACATACATGGACTTTATGTGAAAGACACATAAATAAAATATTTAAAGAGAGAAGCTTTAGTAGTTCCGAACCTCCTTGCTTAAGGAGGATGTAGGCATCTTACGAAAACAAACTCCCGTCCTGATTAAATGCTGACGCGGTTCCGGGGTGGAGCTGGTGGAGTATAGTGGGGCCACTAGATGATAGCGTGCTGTCACTACGTCCAACAAAAAAAAACATACATACCGGTCAAACACATCCACCTCTCCTTTTGCTTCGCCATAGTCGGGTAAAAATACTCCGAATTGCATATGCGGAGTGTAGCTACAAAAGAAAACACCTACAAAAAATTCCAGATAGCTGTACAACAACAATTACCGAGAAAATCTATAACAACAACGCAGAGAGAATGGAATGGTTCACAGCTGTTGCGCACCGTTAGAGGGGATGAACCGAATTGCAACAGAAAAGAAACTGCATTTTACTATATTTTGAAACTTGCTATATTTTCTGTTTGCCTGGTAGCAAGGTCTTTTAGGCATTAAGAGACCTCACGATCAGTCAAACAAACTATCTTTCAGACCTGTAGCTGAAATAAATTTTAAATTTTTCATATATGTATTTTGTTTGACTGGTCGTTAAGTCTCTTTTAATGCCTCCATTTGAGATTTTTCTACCAGGCCAACAGAAAACATAGCAAGCAACATAGAGCGGTTTATTTTTGGCCACCGATTCAGTTTATCCCCTCTAACGCTGCGCAACCGCTGCACAGTGGTTGAAAACACTGATCTAGCGGCATTTAAGTCAAATTCTAAAATTTTTAAATCGAACAATTTTTTGCATTTCATCGATTTATCGAACACTCCACTGAGTAAATTGGCATTTTCACTGTTGTTTTGTTTTCAATATTTGCACAGCTGTAAGCTTTCAAATGCAACATACAGTGCAGCAAGTGCATTGCAAGATTTTGGCGCCTGTTTACTCAGTGCGTGAATTTTGTCAATATTCACGTAGTTGATTGAACTTTTTGTAAATTAAAAGTTGTTTTTTTAAATGGATGGTACGTTTTAACTAAAACATAAATGTTTGTGGCCTGTTTTTATTTAGTTTAATATAAATATATTGCAGTAAGTAACATTTGTGATAACATGTTTTAAGTGTTATATACTATAGTTTCGTGGAGTGAAACTTTTTGGATTCGATCGGATTCGGTGTGGTTCTGGTCTTGTGCATTATTTTACTTTATTGTTGTTGTGAAACGTCCACAATGATCTGCCAGTTCTTGCCAGTTTATTAGTTAGTCTTTTTTATTCACAGAGAATGTTTCCACACGCAGCCTTTTTTTAATATATAAAATTTTTTTAGTGACTTAAGCAAATGAGGTATCGTTAGAAGCGTTTTGATCGTCCAGTGAAGAAAAGTTATGTCAAGTAACATTAAGTTGAATATGGCGCCCTCTAGAGGACAAAAAGTTAACTAAACCCCTAACTTCTAAACTACCCTAACTTATTATCTTCTAACTACTTATCATAATTTTACAAACGAGGTATCGTTTGAAGCGTTTTGATCGTGCTATGGTTAAAGGCTAGGTGACGTCACATTAAGTCTTATAAGGCGCCCTCTAGAGGACAGAAAGTGAACTTAAAGGGAATTTAATTTATAATTATTTTTTAATGTTTTGAGTGCATTTTACATATTGCGTACCGATTATCAATTAAAAAGTGGCAAATTCGTAGCTCTGATGATAAATCTATTGTACAGTAAACTTAACTGAATATACAAGAAGAGTTAAGTAAGGAAATGTGTTTATTAGTTGATATTCCAAAAAATATCCATGATTCTATATGCCATCTTCCGTCCACAAAATATTAATTCACGGTGCTGAAATCATAAATCTCATATCCAATTGGCATGATGTCAGAAGTGGCAGGGGAATCACGAAATAAGGATTTAAGGAATTATAGGCAGCATTATACTCGCAAAAATTCTGGAAAAACACAGCGGAGGATTTAATGCACTCACTTCTCTTCTCTTCTGATCCTGTTATATAATCACTCTCCAAACGACCTGGATAGAAGGTCCCCAAAACAATATAAAAATAGATAGAGATGTACTTAATTATCTTTCAGAGCCAAATATTCCAGAAGAAGCTGATGGTTCTGATTCTGATTAGAAACAGATATATTAGCCTTAAGCTATTTGCATTAACTATATTATTTTTTATATAAATATAACATGTTTATGTTAAACATTAAAACATTACTATTAATAAAATCAGATTCGGCATAATTTTTTTACACAGTTTTATTATAATTAATTACTAAAATCAAAACAATGGTTAAAATTACCAAAAAAAAAAACATTAAAAATTTAATTGATAATGGCTTTTACTCCTTGCCGATGGTTTTAAAACCGGGGCCTCTTCCTGCAAGGATGAAAACGGGAATCTAGTGACAGAAGTCCAGAGTACACTGACGTTATGGAGAAAACACTTCTCTAAGCTTCTAAATGGCGACGCTGACAACAATCCCGCCAATAGAGATGATATTCCGGAAACCCCAATTTCGGATGACAGCGTTGAGGTTCCGCTACCAGACTATGATGAAGTTCTGACAGCTATAGCTTGGCTTAAAAAAAACAAAGCCGCGGGAGCTGATGGCTTACCTGCTGAGCTGTTTAAGAACGGAGGCGAAGCTCTACTTAAATGCATTCACGAGCTTCTATGCAGAATATGGTCGGAAGAATGCATTCCGAACGATTGGAATCTCAGTGTGCTCTGCCCAATCCACAAGAAAGGCGATCCCACTATCTGTGCCAATTACCGTGGGATAAGCCTTCTTAATATCGCATATAAGGTCCTGTCGAGCGTTTTATGTGAAAGATTGAAGCCCATTGTAAACAAACTGATCGGACCTTATCAGTGTGGTTTCAGACCTGGAAAGTCCACCATCGACCAGATTTTCACGCTACGACAAATCTTGGAGAAGACTTAAGAAAAACAAGTCGACACCCACCATCTTTTTGTCGACTACAAAGCCGCCTTCGACAGCCCAATAAGGAAACACCTGTACTCCACCATGTCTGAATTTGGTATTCCTGCAAAACTAATACGACTTTGCAGGATGACACTGAGCAACACCAGCAGCGCAGCTAAAATCGGGAAGGACCTCTCCCCACCATTTACTACCAAACGAGGTTTCAGACAATGTGATTCCTTATCGTGCGACTTTTTCAACCTAATGATGGAAAAGATCATCCGAGCTGCTGATCTGAGACGTAGTGGCACAATATTCTACAAGAGTGTTATGCTGCTTACGTATGCTGATGACATAGATATCATTGGCCATAATACGCGCGAAGTCAGTGCAGTATTTTCCAGATTAGAAAGAGAGTCAAGTCGAATGGGTCTGTCAGTGAATGCAGATAAGACGAAATACTTAGTGTCAACAAACAAATAGTCCCAGCGTCTTGGAACCCACGTTACCGGTGACAATACCTCCTTCGAGGTTGTGAAGAACTTCGTTCATCTGGGATCCAGCATTAATTCAACCAACGACATCAGCATTGAGATCAAACGAAGAATAACTCTTGCCAACAGGTGTTACTTTGGGCTCAGTAGGCAATTGAGAAGCAGAGCCCTCTCTCGACGAACGAAAATCACGCTCTATAAATCGCTCATCATGCCCGTCCTACTTTACGCATCACAAACCTGGACGCTGAGCAGTTAAGATGAAAAGACTTTAGGAGCATTCGAGAGAAAGATTCTTCGTAAGATCTACGGACCAATCTGCGTCAATGGCGAGTACCGAATACGGTGGAATGATGAACTGTATGAGCTGTACGCTGACATCAACATAGTCAAGCGCATTAAAATCGAGCGGCTTCGCTGGCTTGGTCATGTTCAGCGAATGAAAGACGATGCTCCAGTGAAGAAAACATTCGATTCGGTACCCAGCGGCAGTCAACGCAGAAGAGGACGACCGCATCTTCGTTGGAAAGACCAAGTAGAGGACAAGCTGACGAAGCTTGAAATTTCCAACTGGCGCCAGCAAGCGAAAGACAGAAATGGCTGGCGCAAATTCTTAGATGAGGCCAAGACCGACATACGGTTGTAGCGCCAACTAAGTAAGTAAGTAAGGTTTTTACTCCTTAGTAAAGTATTATATGTGCACAAATATTTTTTATTTTTTCTTCCTAGTTTATAACAACACAATTTTTTTGAGTTTGACAAAATTTTTTTTTAATGGATGTAGTTTATTTGTTGAACAGAGACTTCTCTCTTCTTCGTATTCGTAGTACCGTTAATCGAAAATAGTGTGAAATCTAGCTTGTGCAATAGAAAATATTTATATGTGCACAATTGCTGTTTTTATGTTTTAACTGCTAAAACGTAGAAATTAAATTGTTTTAATAACCTTAGTAAGAAAGCCTATAAACATAGCGGTAATACATTTTTAGAACAAAATATGAGCACATTTCAGAGTTATTTTATTTTCAAATAAAAATGCCAAGTGGAACCACTTTATCTGAAGAAAATCGTTGGAATATAAAAGGCTTAAATAAAGCCGCTATAAGAGTAGGTGCTATAGCTGATAAGAGCCTGGCAACTATACTATAATCAAGAGTAGTGAAAGAAAATCCGTAATTGACCAATGGCACAAAAGACGAATCCGACGTCTTGCTGTGCAGAAAGGGATGAGTTGTGGTGAAATTGCTTCGCATTTGGATCTAAGGGTTACTAGAAGCAGAATCCAACAAATTTGGGATGAAAATGCCAACATCAGTTATGAATCGCCCTTCTCTCAACCTAGACTTCTACCATGACACATTGCGGCCAGTCTAGCATATGCCGAAAAATACAAATTTTGTGAGAAAGAATTTGGAATGTCATATTAAGTGATGAGAAAAGATTCAGCCTTGACTGGCCCATCGGTTACCAGAAATACCGGCACAATTTGCGATAGCCACGACAAATTAGATATGCGCGTAACCATGGACGGGGATCATTGATGATTCCAGCCTGTTTCAATTACTTTTAAAGTCTCCCATGTTATTAATTTCGCTCAAATCGAATGCACAAATGTAAACTGAGTTATTAGATGATGTGTTTATTGAGTTCACATGCTATAAATATCAGGATAACTGGACGTTTCAGCATGAAAACAAACACAAACGCACCAACAAATCCTTCTCGAGCCAGAAATGACTTTCAATATATCTGAAATATACTGAAATATGTAGTGACCTGCTGTTAGTCATGACTTGAATCCTATCGAGAACCTGTGGAGCATTCTTTCGGCCCAAGTTTATAAAACCGGGCGCCAGTTCGAGTCGATGAAGCATCTAAAAACAGTTATTTAAGATGAATGGCAGAAAATTGATGGCTCCATCCTCAGATCGTTGATGTACTTCATGTCTTTCACGCTTAACCAAGTCATATATAAGAAAGAAAGACATATTCTTATCTAAAATCTATATATTTTATATTTGTATTTATATTTTATTCCATAAAATCAATAAAAAGAGGTTTTGCACATATTAATATTTTCTATGAACTTTTTAATACATTATAATTTTTTAATAACAAGTTTTTTTAAATAAGATATATCTTGTGTTACATATACTTCTTTAATACTATTTCAATAAAAAAAAATATAAAAACAAATGAAGTTATGTTTGCTTAGAATTGCATTTGAAGTGTTGCACATACAATTATTTTACTGAGGTATAGTGGGTTTTATGGGAGGTGGACGTGTCCCTGTGCGGATTCCAAAAAAATTCAAACAAATATCAGTACCAAGTTTCATTCAATTGTCGAAGCTCCTTCTCCTGCTAATGTGCTCTGACTTGTTCAGGCGTAGGATCCAAAAAGTGTGAATTTAAAAACCATATTAAAAACTTATTTGGGTGTCAAATTTTAAAACGCCGATACCCGTGTTATTTTTTTGTCTCTTCTACCATCATCTTTTTACAAAATCTAAAAATGTTGGAAAAATTGCACAATTTTCATACCTTGTTTCTTGGTTTTATAGGCGAGGAGAAAAAGTCGCACAACACCAACAACAAAAATTCTAGAAATGTATAACTTCACAAATTTTTTATTACATTTTTATTAACCCCCATGCCAAATTTCATTTTGATATTTTTATTTATTTTAGAGATATTAATTTAATACCGCTAAATTAGTCATTTCGTCCACCGTGCGCTGTAATCAAGTCATTCTCTCTGCGTTATTGTAGATTTGCTTGGTTTACTTGTTGTTGCACAACTAAGTCCGTCGACGTTGTTGACCGTCAAGTCTTGATGAGTGTAAACCAGAAGAAACAAAATATCAAATATAAAAAATTTTAAATTTATTTCATTTCAAAATTTAAAGAAAACAGTAAATATTCTTTATGAGGATTATTTTTTATTCGTAACATAAAATATTTGCAGTTTTGGACATGGTATAACTAGACAAGTTAGTTATAGGGCTAAATGTGCTATCTTTCTTAGTGCCATAACTGTCAAACTCATCCATTTTGCAATTTTTGCCTCATCCATTTTGCTTTCTTATTGCATTCTCTTTTGTTTTTTAGATTTCATATGAGCCATGGTAAAATTAGACAAGGTAGTGTTAGGGCGGAGAGCCGTTGACCGAAACTGTCAAAACAAAGTTGACATTTCATACAAAATCTGCAACCAATGCGAATGCAATATGAAAGCAAAAATTGGCAAAAATACAAAAATGGCCGAGTTTGGCAGTTATGATCACTAAGAAAGAGAGCACATTCAGCCCTAACACTACCTTGTCTAGTTCTACTATGGTATGAGCTGTACACTTCGTTGACAGTTTTGGTCACCTGCTCTCTGCCGAAACACTACCTTGTCTAGTTTTACCATGGTAAAATAGTTATGGGATCAGTTTGTTTCGCAGAGGGGTAGAGGGAGGGAGGAGAACGATACATCAGCAGAGAAACTTATTACCAGTTGATTGCTACATTTGCTGAGCACCTGATAGCTAGTTACCAATAGCATCCATTTGAATAGACTATAAGAGTATTCAGAGGTAGTCTTGTTACGGTGTTAGATTTCTGAAGAGTTGATTATTTCAACAACACAACAACAAAATGCATGTGTTGTCATATTTTAACAACTTAATACTTTAACAATACCTCTACCCTATTGTTATGAGTATTGGTACGAAGTTGAATATTTTTGTTGTCAGTTAACAATCTAGTTTTGACAGAAACGTAGGTGTAGCAAAATAATTTAATGCGTGTGTTCACACGTACATCAAAATTTCAACAATCTAACACCGTAACAAGACTACCTCTGAATACCCTTAATGTATTACCAAGCAAACACAATAGGGGTATTCACGATTCAGTGCACTTGCCTGTGCAGTTGAGGACTTGAGGACTTGTGCACTTTACAAAAACAAAATGTACGTACGTCAAAAATTTGCACAAGTGCTTTTCTACTATTACCTTCAACTTGAGGACTTGAGCAGTTTTGCACTTGTGTGCATTGAAAAATGTTGACAGCTTTGAAATAGTGATTTTGGTGTGTTTACGAAAACCTAACTGCACAACTGCACAAGTCCTCGAGTCCTCAACTGCACAGGCAAGTGCACTGAATCGTGAATACCCCTAAGAAAATATTTGTAGAGTGAGAAATTTATGACGTTTTCTTTTCTCGAAAAAATTGTGCATTTTTCTGCCCTCTTTGAGGATTCTGCATTTTTTCCGCTCTTTTCTCGAAAAAAATTCTGACTTCTAAAATGAAATCGTGTTCTTTTCTCGAAAACGTTGAACCCGAAGCAGAAAAAATACAGAATTTTTGCACTCTCAAGATCGACGGTTTAAAAATTCTGCCCTCAAATGCTAGAAACTTGATGAACAAAAAAGTGAAATGTAATGCCGTGGTTATGCTAGCCAATCATGTTCGGTGTTCATTTTCGTTAACTTATTCTCTTCGCTCAAATGTTTGTTTGGTGGTTATGCTATGTTTGTTGCACAGTTGCATTTTATGTAAAAATAAGTCAAAACTGAAATAAGAACAACCCTTTTTGCATTTGTATGTACAATTTTAGGCATATTATTCATATTTACTATAAAATGGAAAACAAAATTATCGAATGAATTCAAATTGGGATTGGCCATGCAAGGGGGATTATTTTCTGTGTTAAATTATTTATTATTTCTTTTTCATTTTTTTTTTAGTTTCAAAAATATGCAATTAGTGTTCATGAATTTGTTATTTTTCTTTAAGAATATTATTAAAATACTTCAATTAACACGATTTTTGTTATTAAAATTAGTTCAACAAAACAATGCTTGCTGTTTTTGTTAAGGGTTGCTTGAGCACACAATTAGGCCATTTTCACATGGAGCAATTAAAAAGTAATGCAACTGCAACAAAAGCTGTTAGCCAATGTATTTATACCAAAACCTTCACATGAAACAACTTGTACTCAACAAGTTGGCAACATATTCGCAACCAGTTCCATGCAATACGGCTTGCTGCAATTTGAATCTGCGATTTGTAACGTTTGCTATATGTGTTGTGTGGTACGAAAATAATTAATCAGTTAATAAATATTTATTAAGTGCAGGAAGTGGAGAAATATCCTTTGTTATCCTCAATTTATTTTTTACATCTATTTAACAAAGCTTCCATTAAATAAGTGTTCGTGTTGTTGTGAATTTTTCAATGTTGCATTGCGACGTGACTTGCTTATCTGTAAGCGTAGGTTGCAGTTCAGTTTAAAATTTAAGTGTTTTGAAACTTTTTAAACTGTTGCGCTTTAGTTGCATTACTTTTCAATTGCTCCATGTGGAAAAGGCCTTAGATTCACTTTTGAATACTTTTTGCTACTTTCTTGATGCTATTATGCAAAATGACTTAAGGCAACACCGGAAAATTCGGCATGTTTGGTGTTTCAATCAGAGATTAAGAGATGGGAAACTCCGTTGGAGAGGGATAGCAATATGCTCGATTTTACGTTAAATTGGCTCGAATACTAGCACAAAACATTTATATGTGGTCGTAAAATCAACGGAAAACAACCCTGGTTTATGGTACATTTAAGAATTTCACCAGTTACGTTTGAGATCCGATAATTACAAAACTGCATATTGTTGGAACAAAATGGGTAACAAAAGGTATGCCTCAAAAGACTTCGGAAAAGCAATGGAAAACATCCCTATAACATCAAGGTGAAATTATCTTAGAATAATTACACCATACGAATAAGTCCAAGCAGTGTTGTCGTTAGGAAAAATTTATGGATACTTTTTTCAGCCTCATATATGAACATATTTTTTTATTTTCAAAAATATAAAAAGTATGCATTTCTTTAAATTCGACAAAAACTTTAAGAAAAATTATGATATTGAGACATTTTTGGACAGTACTTTTTTTATCCAAAAAATGCACTAACGCAACCTCTTTACAAAGAACTTTAAAATTTTGTGATAAATATATTAAGTTTGCCTCATAGCACAGCTGCTGCTGATTGATTTTTTCTAATTTAAAGCTTACTATAAACGATAAGACTAGTAGACTCTTTTGTGGAATAGGTAAAAGTATTTTGTTTTGCAAAATACTTAAAAACGAATATTTTTAATTTTATATAAATAAAGGGCAATATCAACCAATTTAATTTATATTACACTAAACTGAATAAGCTATTAAATCACCGTTTTATGTATTTACAATATATTATTTTGTATCATAGCTGTAAAATAATTATTACTAATAATATTCATTAGCAATTCGATTAGTTTTTTAAAAATATGAAATAACTGATAAAGTAATTTTGTACAATTCTTTTCTGTTTGAAATCGTTATATTATAATAACAATAAAAAAATAATTACGATTACTTCAGATGACGAAAAAAATCAAAAATAATTAAAAGTAATCAAGGAAAATAATCCGACTACTTTTAGAAACTATGTTTGAATCTTTTTGATTATTTAAAAAATTTCAATCTAAAATACTAAAAATGTTGTTGAATTTTTTGATTAACACATATAGATATGATAATTATTAAACAAAGATTGTCAAAAAATAAGAACGAAAAAATGCATTACATTTGCTTTGTTAATTTTGTTAACCACTTTATTTCTTCTTTCTTGTTTTTTGAAAATCTTTTTTAATGATTGTATATATATATATGTTTATTTATGAATAAAATTTTACAAAATATTCCGAACTTTAAAAAAAACTCTTAAAATAATCAAACAGAATCAAAGTAGTAGTAGTACTTTATTGAGTCTTTAATAAATCGATATAGCATAAGCATTAGCACCGGCAACAAAAAAGTAGCCATGAACCCAAAGTTCATACTGTAGCTCCCGACACTTTTGTTAATAAAATTTATTAAGTTTTCGTATAACTGTTATTCGTATAACTGTTATTCGTATAACTGTGTTAACTGAAAAAGCCGTATCAGCGTATGGGCGATTTCAGTTAAAAATGACTGGTTGCACTTCACAACCTCACCGTTGAAACGATGCGAGTCGACCTCAAACAGCATCAGAAATAATTTCTAAAAGTAGCTGGACTATTTTTTTCTTAATTATTTTATTTTTTTTTTATTTTATTTATTTATTTATTTATTCAACATATTAGTACAATAAGAACAAGTTCTTTTACTATACAAAGCAATAGTCTTAAAAGAAAAGTATTACAAATGACATTGTTTTTAAATTTAAATTTGACATAAAGTTTGATATAAGTTTTTAAATTAAGAATAAAATATTACTGTATAATTCAGCTTACATTATAATAAGTAAAATTAACAGGAAGTGTAGAAGACATTTTAAAATAAAATATATGAAATAAAAGTAAAATAGAAAAAAGGAACGAAGAGGAAAGAGCTGAAGTTTAGAAAGAGAGAAAGTTTAAATATATGAAGAAATTATGTAAAAAAATTAAAAATAGCTTGCCTAAAGTTCCCAATTCCATTTATTGATTTTAAGTGATTAGGTAAGGTATTCCATAATCTAATGGCGTTAATGAAGAAGAGTCTAGTAGAGTTTAGAAATTTAAAATTCGGTACTATAAGCATATTACTTCTAGCCGAATGGCAAAACTGTAGTTTATCAAAAAGGTACCGTGGAGTTTTCGAATGAATTAGCTTATAGAGAAAAATACAGTTTCTGGCGTTAATATAAGTTATAATGCTGCAGCCGAGAATAGCATTCTTAAACTGCGAAAGATGATCAAATTTTCGAATTCCGTAAACATACCTAGTTGTGTGGTTGAATGCTACTTGTAGCTTATGTTCAGAGCTTGAATCTAATTTGCAGTACACATGTTCCGAATAGGTAATTACCGGTAATATTAGTTGTATTACAAGCTTACGTCTGGTTTCTATGGGTGTAAAATCTCTAGACATCCTAAGGTTTCTCAGAATGCTATATATTTTACGTATTACGCTATTCACATGATCGGTGCATGTCATTGTTGAATTAATGTGAAAACCAAGACTTACAACATTTGTAACCAGTTTAAGTTTTTTGCCCCCTATAAATAGATCTGGAATATTCTCCGGAAATATTTTTGAGGCTGAGATCGGTAGAACATATGATTTATCCGCATTTAGCTGCAGACCATTATTAATGGCCCACTGGTGAATATGATTGAGATCTTCATTCAGCCTGACACTTAGATCTTCAAAGAGGCCTGTTCTACGTGAAAGATGCAACTGAATGTCATCCGCATAAGCATGCATAGAAGCATATCTGCAGGTTGAAAAAATATCATTAATAAACAATGAAAACAGCAGAGGACCCAGAATAGATCCCTGGGGCACTCCACTGCTTACCAATTCAAATTGTGAACACTTATCCCCTATTCTTACTCTCTGCAACCTGTTGGACAAGTAGCTTTCTAAAAGACTTACAGCATTATTACAAAACCCATACCAACACTTAAGTTTTTGACAAAGCAGAATGTGATTTACGCTATCAAACGATTTGGAAAAATCAAGCATGCAGAGTAAAGTAACTAGGCCTTCATCATATGATTTTCTTATATCATCCAAAACTTTTATGGTAGCGGTTGTGCAGCTATGGCCAGCACGAAATCCAGACTGTAAAGGAGACAATAAATTACTAATGCTTAAGTATTTTGAGATTTGATCAGCCATTATAGCTTCGCATACTTTAGACAGCGAAGACAGAATACTTATTGGCCTGAAATCGTTGGTATCAGACGCTGACGATTTTTTGGCAACCGGTAGTACTTTTGCTATTTTCCAGGAGTGTGGGAACGTAGACGTTGTAAAGCAGTGATTAATTATGTGCATTAGAGATTGAAGTACGTATGGTAAAATAAGTTTAATAAACTTTATCGAAATACCATCCTCACCGACAGCATTTGATTTTATTTTCATTATGCACTTGCCAACGTCACTCTCACTCACAGCAGAAAATTGAAATGTTGGTTCAATTAGCATATTGATAATTGTATTGTTTACAGGACTGCTATTGTTAGCTAAGAAAAAATTATTGAGGACATCAGGATCCACGTTGCAGTCAGTAGCAGATTTTTTCCCAATACCAAAGTTTTTCAGATTCCTCCACAATACTTTAGAAGGTAGCGAGGTATTCAACTTAGCAGAACAATATCTTCTTTTTGATTGCTTTGTTATTAGAACAGCAGCATTTCTAGCTATCCTATAGTTTTCCCAATTTTCAGCGGACGGATTCTTTTTCCACTGATGATGCAATTTATTTCTTTTTTTAATAGCATTTTTTACATAAGCATTAAACCACGGACACGAAAAATTTTTAATAACAGTAGTTCGAATAGGAACATGTGTAGCAAACAGGTTGTTAATCATACCAGCGAAAAGTTCAACTTTCTCATCAATACCAGACTGAAACCAAACATCATTCCAGGGAATCAAACTGGCATCACTGTATAGGGCAGGCAAATTTATGCAGTTAAAGTTTAGGTACGATACTGACTTTGAAGTTAACGAGCGTGATAAGTTTATGTCGAGTGTGCAGAAAATTAAATCATGGTCAGAAATGAAATAAATCTGATCAAACAGAAGAACAGTAGATACATCAGAAACTATAAAATAATCTAAAAGACTGGGCACATTACTAGATGAGAATCGCGTGGCTATAGATTCATTCACAATTGACAGACCGACAGACGAAATACTTTCATACAAAGATTTTGTAACATTATCATTACATAAAAGATTGATATTGAAATCACCACACACAACAAAGTAATTGAAGTCGATTGCCAGATCAGAGAGTTCAGAGAAATAAGTACTTAGACTATGACATTTGTTAGGATTGTAAACACAAGAAAGCAGTATCTTGGTATTGTTGTCAGATACACAGATATTCAAAAATTCAACATTTTCACCAGAAGATTTGTTAACGATCTTAACGTTCAAGCTTTTGTTGCAGTAAATAGCAACCCCTCCTCCTCTTTTATTAGTTCTATCATTTCTAAATAAATTGAAGTTACTTATATCGAGAACAGTGTCATCGATATCAGAACAAAACCATGTTTCTGATACACATATAATATCGACCGACGAGTCTTCAAACACAAATTTTAAATAATCTAGCTTACACGTATTAAGGCTTCTAGCATTAAAATGCACAACTTTAAGACCAGAATACCGTCTACAAAAAACATTTATTAAGACTTTAGAGTTTTCAATAGCGCCATTGCAATATCTGTTAGATACACTCATAAGACAGGAGACGACGTATAGAAACATTAGGCAAGCTACGAAGAGTAAAAAAAGATATTAAGAATATCGAGAAGAAATTAAAGAAAATAGAAACAGATAGTGACCATATAATTCGAAAAGTGATATCACTGACACAGCTTAAAGATGATAGAGAAAATGAAAGACGAAAAGAATATAATTGAGAAAAATAATAACATAATGGAACCACGTAAATAAAATAAACATTAAACATAATTTTCAACATTTTCATCATCCAGCTCACCCGCAGCAATAGCAGAGAGTTGGTTATAGTTTTCAATCAACAAACTCTCACCATTTTCAGTCCTCTTGACAAAAATAAGCCCCTTATTTGCATATGCAGAAAACAGCTGTTTGCGACGCTTAAGTTTGACTGCACTCTGCAACAGTTGCCGGCTACGCTTAGTCAAGCTTTCGTTTAAAAAAATGCTTGAGTTAGAGTTCAGTACTAAGTCATTAAGCGAGAGATTTGTTCCGTTATTTCTTCGATAGATAGCTGCTGATCGAAGAACAGCATTCCTCTCGAACATACTGGAGAACTTAACGACGATTGGAGTGCATCTAGCATTGTGTGCATTACTTCTCACACGAAACACACTCTTGAGTGGAGGAGGTCTGCAGCCGATTGAAAAACACATCTTATTAAACAGGTGCGTTAGGTTTTTTTCGTTATTCTCCGGAACTCCAAACAAAACAGCATCAGTCGCAACTTCTTTTCGCTCAAGATCACCGATGATTTTATGCAATTCATGCACTTCTCTTTTATACGCAACTAATTCCACATTAATTTTTATTCTTTTTGATTATTTTCGTAATTCAAAGTAGTCGTAATTATTTTTTGGTTATTTGTAATCGTTACCAATTACTTATCAAAAACATCTCTCTCAAGGATTATATAATGATTACAATTATTTTTAAAATATTATAATACAATCTAATTGTTTTTTAATCGTAATCGCAATTTAACAGCTATTTTTTGTATATTGTTTTTTGTATAAATATCAAACCTTTAAAATTAATGTAAAAAACATAATTTATAAAAAATATAAAAATAACACAAAATATAACAGACTGAAGTACTGAAATGTACTTATGTTCCTTTTTAAGGCAGGCGCCGGTTGTCTAAAATTTGTATCTTTTATTTCTTCTTAATCTTTTAAAAGTATAGTTTTTGAAAATTTACAGTTAAATTTTTGTAAGGATACTGACGTTATTTTCGCTTCTACAGCCGTTTTAGCAGGTATCGAGCGCACAGCACAAATACCATACTCACTCTATCTACACTCATTTATCTCAAAACTACTTTTTTCTGCAATGTGTTGTAGCGAAAATAAAAGCCATTCAGTCGAATCATCTGAAATTTTAATATGTTATTCATATCAGTGGCTTTCGCTATCAAAATTTAAAAACATCGTATATTTTACGTTGAATAACCAGTAAAAAACAATGTTTTTAGAACTTAAATTTCAAAAGCTCGTCATTCTGCCTAATTTTCAGTGTTTTTTTCTAGTCCCGGCCATAGCTGAACTCATAGTAACTAATTATATTCTCGGTTTAAAATTTTAAGATTAATAGAAGAGTAAATATCAACAACAGCGCCGAATCTCTTTCTTCGAAACGCTCTTTTTGAGCACCATTTTTAGCATAATCAAAAATTTTTATCAGTGTTGCAATATACTTTTAAAGTTTAAATATCGTTGTTCATTATTTTAACTTTTAAAAAAATAAATCCTAAAAATATTGAAAATATTCAAGCACTAGGTCTTATGCTGAAAACACATGTGCAGCTATTCTGCTGCAGCGAAATTGAAACTCATTCGTTCATATGGCGATGAACACATGAAAGATCTGCACTACACCGCAGCGCTGCAAGTAATCAACAAAATAAAAATTGCTGCGCATAGTCAGTGCCGCCACAACACAAAATCAAAACTCAACGAAATTTTATAAGCAATTATGACAGATGACAAAAAATTAAAATTAATAAAATTAATTCAAAAGAAACGAACATGGAAGAAAAACTAATTGAATTTGTTAGAAACAATTTTCGGAACTCTCATTGGAATTAAATGTCTCAGCAAATATTTTTGATTTTGTTTATATAAAAACATTATTAAGTGAAATGTTTCCTTTGTCAAAAGGAAACTGGAAAGAAAAAACTGAACATCTATTTTACCAGCAGCGCTGCGTGCAGATAACTTAAGACGATGCATGCAGAATAGCTGCACATGTGTTTTCAGCATTAATATTATTATTTATTATTTTATATATGTACATGCTTTTTTCTTAATATTACATTTTAACAAAGCTATTTGTAAGTCTTCAAAGCTTAAAAAATTGAGTTTCAGTGGATACAATATGTGGATACTTTTTTCTGAAGTGCATACATTTGTGACCTTTTCATGGATACTTTTTTTTGAACCATCGCGGCAACACTGATCTGAGGTGAAGTCACGTACACAATGAATGAGTTTCACTAAAGTGCATAAAAATGGAAAAAACATACGTTTTGACGTCACAAAATTTAAGTTTCCTATCTCTTTATCTCTGGTTTCAATCAGCAATCAAAAATCATGAAACAATGATATAGTTCTTTGTATCATGATCAAAAATATTCGGTCTGAGAGCGAAAGAATGAATATGAGAAAAAGTTTTAATTTTATACGTGAAACAATAACAAAAATATTCGTCAAACATGTTTGGCTAGCATAATCAAGGCATTACGAAAACATTAAACATTATCATAAACATTTTATTAAAGTTTAAGCTTTTTCACTCATGACAAAATAAATATTATAAAAATTTTGATGTGGCAAATATAAACGCAACAGTTGAGGCTGCAATTAATGGTATTATAAAAGATTTGCTTGAAACGTCTTCGTCCTCATCCAATCAGGCCCGTAGCCAGAGCGCATTGATAGAGGGGGAAAATATAAGACTTGGTGGGAATATTTTTTTTTACTATATTAATCTACTATAAATGATGTATTTCATGTTTAAATTATCAAAAAAGCAAACTTTGAGTATAATATTCAATGATATTATTATATAAGATATTATTCAATGAGGTATTCAAACATATAAGAAACTTTTTGAGTGTATGTTGAGATAAATAAGGTACTAAAAATTATGTTAAACATTAGTATCACAAAAACCTTATGTTTACTTAAAAATTATTAGATACTAGAATAGTTGAAGCTTTTCGTACAGCTGACTTATTAAACGCTTGCAAGAGTTCTTCATTCGTAATTTCATCCAAACATTTGCTCTCTCATGCTAATATAGTGTTGTTATTGGTAACAGGAATAACCAAATTTGATTTTTTAACACACTTTTGGGCTCTGAACAGTTATGAAAGTAAAAATATTTTTGTGCATTTTAAAGATTTTGTAAGTATGATTGGCGAAATTGAATTTTTGTTTACGCATACGCGTATACGTGTATTTGAAATAATGCTGATAAAAGATATTTTTAACTGATTCAGTTGGGCTAGGGGGGAAAAATGGGATTGCTAGGGGGGAAATTACTCCCTTTTCCCCTGGCTACGGGCCTGCATCCAAAAATAAAGATCTAATGATTTTCCATTGCCGAGAACAATATAATGGAAGAAGGAATATATTGTTCGCATTTGTTGTCTTGAAATTTAATTTATTTCTCAAAAGTAAGCAACAGTGTAGCCAACACAGCATCATTGAAAAAATTATGCATTTTTTCTGATCTTTTCTCGACTAATGACCGGTCAACATATTTTGAGTTCAGGTAAAAATTTAAAAAATTCTGCACTCTCAGAAGTAAACGCCTCTGTTTATCGAGCTGCAATTTCCACAAGTTGAGCCAAATTATTCGAAATGGCTTGAGTGGCTTGAGCTTGTATTTGTTAAGCAGCAGCAATTTGTTTCGATGCTTCTGCTTGCATCTTGGCAGTTTTAGCCTGGTCTCTGGCCGACTCAGCAATAGTTTTTTGTAAGGTTCTCTTCTTTCGTAAGGTCATTAGATGACTTCGGGTAATATTGTGAGTCATAGTGGTAGTGTCAGTGGTTTGTGTTATAGGTGTTACCCATGTTGGTGTAAATACCCCTATTTGTGCCGTGTGTCTCGTCGGTGTCAAAAGTATGTCTGTTTGTGTTTGTCTTGTCGGTGTTGTGTTGATTTGCAGTGCGGTTAGTTGCGCGTTTGGCTGTGCGGTTGACTGCCGTTTGTAGAGCTTTTGGGTGTGATACTGGCTGTGCTTTTGGATGAGCTGCTGGTTGTACGATTTGATGTGCGGTTGGCTGTGCAGTTTGTTGTACGGTTGGATGTTCGGTTGGCGGAGCTAATCGGATTCCAAGAATTTTTCCACTGGGTGCTGCTGTCTTTGACATCAGCAGAATACGGTCAATGACCTGCTCCATCTCAGTCAGCGGAGAACATTGATATGGGCCACCTCCAGTTGATTGCAGGCTAATATTGTTAAACCTAATCTAAAGTGAATAACAACAAGAATGTTTTGTCAAAAGCTGTTCATTTTAATGAAAATCTCTGTCTTACTTTTTTCCATTCTGCTGATTTTCTTTGCGGTGGACCGTAGGAGTTAACCTTTGACGCAATTCTTTGCCACAAATCGTCAACGGTTACTCTATCGGCTCCAAACGTTGGGGCACCTCTTGCCAAATCTGGGTTTGCTTCAAGTTACTTTACAAGCACTTCATATTGAGTGCTTGTTGTTTTTTTTATAACTTAAAACTTGTAAAATTGTAATTTTATTTATAAATATGTATAATTTGTTATATATTTACCTTTATTTGCTGTATTATCCATTTTCCTCAAGCACAATAACACAACGATTACTTTGAAGTGTTCGTTTGATTTTGCCATTTCTGCTCGTGATTTGATTGGCTGATAGAGATACAGGTTGCACAAATGTTACTGTGTTACGGCTTCGTTCACCATCTAACAACTGTTCTCTTTAGTTCATACTGTTAGAATTACATATTTAAAAATCACGAACGAGCAGTGTTTTGAACGAAACGATTGATCGGATAGAGAAACAGAATGATGCCGTTAATAACAAAAACAAGTATAAACTTTTAAATATCAAATGAAAAATTAACGATAGTCCTACGTTGAGAAAAACTTTTAAATTCCACGTTGAGGTGTAGATGAGGAATTGAAGTTTTTAAATATTTTGAAAAACTTTATAATTGAGATACTACAAGGAACATGATTTTGGTCTACACTTAGCATAAAATAAAAATCATGTAAACTTGCTTTTATCCCAAAACAAAACGATTTTGGAAATATATAAAAATTATAAAATATGTAGTTTTCTACACCAACGTAGGACTACGGTTAAGCTAAAAAATTCACATTTTTAAGAAAATAAACGGTTTTATCCTTATTTAAAAGCAGAAAAAATAAAAAATTGCTTATTAAATTAAATTTATTGCTAACATATATTTGATTTGTATATTTCTTAATAGACAATTTAATTGTCTTTCAAAAGACAGGTCAATCTTTTAGATTCATTAGATTACTGAATTATTTTACATTTAAAAATTTTGGCAGCAATGATATTGCTAACAATATAACATTTTTTTCAAATTCTTCAGCGGAATCTTCGCTACTCGAACCTTCGACTCCATAAGCAATTGGATAAATTGGATAAATACGTGATATAGCCACATACCCACATACATACATCCATTTTTATATATAGATAGATAGATAAAATAAGTTCATTCTAATTAAAATTGCATTTGATTATTTAATGTAGTGGAACAAATGATTCCCTACATCTGGTGACTCCAAGTATAAATTGTTTAACATAATACAAACAAATTGGCACGCAAAAATTCCAAGCATTGGTGGCAGCGCAGTCAGCAGCACCAGCAGAACGATTACCGGTACAGCGAAGTACAATTGAGCAAGTTTCAAGCAATAGCAGCGTAGTCTAGAGTGCTAACAGAATTTGTTACTCAAGGGCAAAAGCTGTTACCAACGAAAATCTGCAACGGGTTTAGCAATAACGCAGAGGCAGTTCAGGGTTTTCTGTAAACGTGTTTCACAACGAACATTTTTTTAAACGCACGCAGCACTTTCGAGAACATTTTTCTAAGGTTTTCAGCGTACGTTTTGCACATCGAAAATTTTGCAACGTTGCTTGGCAATTTTTGAATTTTTTTATTCAGTACAATTTTGAGAATAAAACAAGTTTTTACTGCAAACGTGTGTAGCAAAAGCACTTATTTTTTATTTTGTTCAACGCTGCCTGGTAGTGTCGTGTTTAAACTTTCCGAGCTTAAAAATGCCAGACGAAGGTGGTGCAGACAATAGCTCCCTTCAGCCATCATCGCCAGCATATAACATGGTCGTACGGCTCCATAAGCTGCCGGAATTTATTACGGATGATCCGGAAACATGGTTCGAAAAACTGGAATCGATATTTCATGTCAATAACATACGCAGCGAAACGACCAAGTTTAATTATGTATTTGGTTTCACGCCGTTGGAAGTTAGCCCGTATTCGACGAGCGTCAACAAGGAAATTGTGCCGGAGGGCAAAACAAAGTACTCTTTGCTACGTGAACACGTAATTCAGGCATTTTGCAGCTCGGAGGAGGCAAAATTACGTAAGCTGTACAAAGGCAAAATGCTAGGCAGTAAAAAGCCAACGCAGTTTCTGATGGTTTTGCGCAATGTAGCGTCAGGTCAGTGCAATAGAGTGGTTTTAAAATCACTGTTTATGGAACATCTACCAGACACAGTTCGAGCTATCCTCGCAGTGAGTCCCTCAGATGATGTCGACAGTTTGGTACTCCTAGCTGACAAAATCATGGAAAACCAAACTGTTTCGCAGCATTTCAAAGTAAAGACGCAGCAACGTGCCTCATCGCCAAGCGCAGTCGGCAGGTTAGAAAATGATACTGCGGCACTCACAAAGCAGGTAGAAAAATTTACGACCACTATTCATGCTTTGCAAAATAGTCGTGGGCGGTCCGATTCACGCGAAAATAGTCAACGTAGCTATAAAAGTCTTGCTAAGGCATATAATTCTGCCATTTGCCATTACCATAACAAGTATGGCATTAAGGCCAGGTCATGCAAACTGCCTTGCATTATGGCAGAGAAACCAAACAAAACAAATGTTTTAGAAAACTAGCTGAGCCACCAGGTGCTCAGGCGTCGCATGGTGGTAAACGAAACCGTCTGATTGTCTTCGACCAAAATTCGAAAGCGAAATTTCTCATCGATACAGGCGCAGAGCTATCGCTTCTGCCAGCTTCTTACTCGGTTTGTAAAACACCGAGTGATTTTAAACTGTATGCAGCGAACAACACAAATATTTCCACTTTTGGCAGCAAACGCATTACACTCGATTTGGAACTACGTCGATCTATAGACTAAACATTCTGCATAGCAGATTCGCCGTACCACATCATAGATGCTGATCTCCTTATGCACTACGGTCTGCTCATCGACCTCAAGAAACAGCTGCTCATCGATGATAACACAAAGCTTGCAACTAGGGGGTACGTTTATGCTGTCAAGGACTTCAAGGTTTCAACAGTTTATGAGTCTAATGGTGAGTTTTTGAAAATTTTTAAAGAATTCCAGGAACTTACTAGCCTCTCACAACCTCACGCTCGTCAATCGTCATGTTGAGCATTACATACCAACTATTGGTGCTCCGTTGTATGAACGTGCGCGAAGGCTCAATCCTGCAAAATATTAAGCTGCCTAAGCAAAGTTTGAGTACCTCATGAAACTTGGATGGGTGCGGCCCTCCAACAATCGGGCAAGTCCGATTCACTTGACCAAGAAAAAATCTGGTGAGTGGCGTATATGCGGCGATTATCGACGTCTTAATGCAGTTACTACTCCTGATCGTTACTCAATACCCCACACGCATGATTTCACGAACAATCTGCATTGGAAAACAATATTCACCATACTGGACCTCGTGCGAGCATATCAGCAGATTCCAGTGGCGAAGGAAGATAAGGAAAAAACTGCTCTTATTACTCCATTCGGGTTTTTTGAAAGTTTAGTTATGCCTTATGGCTTACGCGGAGCAACGCAAACTTTTCAGCGGTATATAGACGATATTTTTCAAGCTACTTCATTTGTCCACGCATATATCGATGATCTTTTAATTGCCTCATCTTCTGCAGAAGAGCATAAACAGCATTTAAAAATTGTTTTCAAGCTCTTTCAAGATCACGGACTGAAAATTAATTTAAGCAAAAGTGTCTTTGACGCTAAAGAAGTCAAATATTTGGGATTTAACGTGTCCAGCAAGGGCATAGCTCCTGTTCAGGATAAAGTGCAAGCTATTGTCGACTATCCTCAACCAAAAAATATTATGGAGTTAAAGCGTTGTCTTGGTTTGATAAATTTTTATCGACGCAGTCTCGCGAACGCGGCTTGTGTACAAGCGCGTCTCAATAGGCTCACGCATAACACCAAGAAGAAAGATAAAACACCCATAGTATGGAATCAAATGCTAAATTTCGTCTAGTGACAGACGCCTCAGACACAGCCATGGACGCAGCAGTGGAGCAACAATCAAACAATTCTGCATGGATGCCTTTAGCTTTTTTTTCACAAAAATTCACACCACTAGTCTGACTAGATATAAAACTTATGATCGGGAGCTCACTGCAATTTAAGAGAGCGTCAAGTATTTTCGGTATTTTTTAGAAGGCTGTGATTTTTCAATACATACTGATCACTATCCACTTGTCTATGCATTCAGACAGCGTTCGGACAAAGCAGCACCACATCAGCAGCGACAGTTGGAAATTATATCGCAATTTTCTACGAATATATTTCACATCAGTGGCGATGACAATGTTGTAGCAGACGCACTCTCGCGTGTTGATGCTTTTCACATGCCTGCAGGGTTCGATTATGCTGAGTTAGCTGCCGAACAACAATCAGACCACGAATTGCAAGAACTACTCAGCTCTACAACAACATCATGCAAATTTAGTCAGATGTTATGGGGCACGGCAAATACAATATTGTATCTCGAGACTTCAACGGAAAAAGGACGACCTTATGTTCCAACAAAACTTCGGCAGCAAGTTTTTAATATGTTTCATCGGCTATCGCATCCAAGTGGGAAATCATCTCTTCGCATCATAGCTACGCCTGTCCGACCGAGTATTTCAAATTGAATATCACAACAAACAAAAAACGTCACTATTGAAAGATTAAAAGCTGCTCATTTGGAACGCGTTTGGCTAGACCAAAACACATCCACTTCGCATGCACAGAATATCGGCAAAGATCAATTAAGTTCAGCATTCACAGAAAATTTGTGCTATGGTGATGACCTGCCATTAACATCTACACAGAAACAACCACCTGTGCCTAGTAAGGACAAACAGCAGAAGACTTCTCATGTTGCATCTGGTGATCACAACTATTCAACTGGCTCTCCAGCAGCATACCCGTGGGTAACAATTATCCAGTATCTATTTTAAAATCTCTTAAAACTTATTCTAAAGGGACAAAGAAAAAATTTTTAACTTTGAAGTTAAATTAATATTTTTATACTATAAATTCTAAAATTACAAATCAGTATGACAAAAAATCAATTTTTTAAAAAACTTAAATTTTTAACAAAATTATTAATTTACTTTGTAACTTATATCAATATAACTCAAAGTCTAGGGGGGAGTACTGTAGGGTTTATCACTATTACTTTTAACCTCTTTCGTATGTCAAACTTTATCGATATAACCATCTCTGTCATACACATGTTAATTTTGTATATTCAGTAAGAATATACATCACCTAAGCTTGTGTTGCTGTAAAAAACTAAAGGGATATTCATTCTGTGTGTACCAGAGATCTGCAACGGATAGCTTTTTTGCGACTCTGAGTATATCCGAAAAAAATAAATACAAAAACCTACTCACCCTTAGCGCAAGCAACTCGACTCATATTCTCTTCTACGAAGCTAGAATGCGGCGGCTCAAATAAATAAGAGTATCCTAAGTCATGAGTCGGATCGGTAAAGATCGGGTTTTTTTCGATTCATAAATACTTATGGTACGTAGTAGGTAAGTATCTTGCTGATACTTATCCTACTTGCCGAAATACTCATAATCGACACAAGTAGCCGAATCACTCGGCTCAACTGCCACAGATATGAGAGAGAGCGTAGTAGAGCGCAGCAGTAAATAGTGAGCGAGTTTTTTGTATTTGTTTTGTGCTAATTTTCCTGAGCGTATCTAAATGCTGAATAACAGATATGTTATTCTTGTGTTGCTTTTTGTTTTAATCTTACACAGTGAAAGCTGCGCATGAGGTAAAGTTGTTGAGGCTTAAAAATAATACGCAGTTTCGATAGTATCGTAAGTGTCATTCATTTCCTGCAATCAGTAATTATTATTAAATTTGTAAAGTATTTTTTTTTTAAGTTTTCTGTAACCTTAAGTTGCCAAACCACATGCGCATAATTTACATTAAACTTATATTGCACGTGTTTACGCACAAGAAGCAAACAGACACGTGCGCCGCACAGTGATTGAGCCCTATACAAAAGTTGTCAATAAAAAGAAGGACTTATCGTACACCAGGCTGGCAAAAATCCTCTACCTAACCCTCCATGTGGGTGCCGGCTGGTAATAACCGCTACAGTGCTCTTAATCCTAAGACGGCGGTTAGCAGAGGGGGGGGGGTCTTCCTACCGTATTCTGACTCTTCAATAGTCTCGTATGGCATGGTAAGAATCCTCCCCATCGGTAGGGGTGTGGGCTGACTCAAGGTGTAATCCGACCCGTGCTGAGGATTTGCTAGGCTGGAAGCCCATGTAATAAAGTCCAGTCTTTAACGGAGCCTCTCTGATACCTGGCCGTCTCAGAGTGTAACTGTGGCCTTACCGCGGCATTGGGGTTAGGGCGCGGTCGACATCTTTTTCCCCTCTCTATTTTTTGATCACTATACTGACAGACTCTGAGCCAAATCTCGGGTTGAATCGGGGCTGCACACGGGGATCTTTCATTCCCTGAATGCGGACCCGATCCCGTTCGAGGAATGGTCACAGGGCCTGTCGGTTTAACTCTCTTCATCTTGGTGGGGAGGGGGCGGTCGCACGACCAAGATGAATACAATTAACAAAAAGAAACAGACAGATGGGCAATCTTTAAATGCCAGCCAAGTGGAGCCTACAGCTACACCAGACACGCGGTCTTTAAACGCTCCTTTTGGCCAACAGCCTGCAGACGCGCAGTCTCTAAATGCTTATGCTGTGGACGCTAGTGCAGCAGTGGTTACCAAACCTGGCACATGTGGAAGTAGCAACAAGGGCCCGGCTACAAAGACGCCATCCACCAAAAGGACAGGCCGTGATTCTCGGAAATCAGCGCTAAGGGTAAGGGATCGCATTGCGAAAATTCCCGAGAACCAGCGTACCGAGGCTCAGTGGAAGTCCTGGAAGTGGGCGGTAGGCACCTTGGCGGAGTCACAAGCTTCTCCACAACCCAAACCGGTGCCTACTAAGCGTCAGCGATCTCTAGAGGAGGTCCCTATGCCGGGCGCCAAGAAAATTTGTGGTAAGACAGCCACTCCTAAACTATTTAGTGAAATCACGGCTGGACAAATTACCATTGCGGTGATTGACAGAAGCGACCCAGACGGCAGCATCTCGCCTGAAAAATGGAGGAAGGTAGTGGGAAAACTGGCCACTATCTTCATTCCGATTATGAAGGAGTTTCCCGGCAGAGGCCCTTCTTGTCGCGACAGTGGATGGCATCAAGGCCATGTGAAACTGATCGCATGTGCTGACCAAAGGTCTCTAGATCTGTATAAGATCGCCATCTCAAGGATTGGTGAGGTATGGCCGGGCGCGAATCTCGCGGTCATTGATAGGGATCTGATCCCTAACAGACCAAGGGCGCGTTCCCGGGTCCCAGCCGAACACTCTGACCCTCAAATAATCCTTGAGACAATAAGGTTGGGAAATCATGGCCTACCAACAGAAAACTGGAAGGTGACACGGGTTGATGAGCCGAAGGGGGACTTTAGGTCGGTAACATTTGTTATCAACCAGGAGTCCCTGGCTCTCTTGTCATCAAAAGGTTTCGTGGTAGACTATGGTTTCTCATCCATAGAACTGAGGGTCTATAAAAAAGATGAGGCGTTATTGGAGGAAGAGCAGGCTTCCAAAGCAATTAAAAACGCACCATCCTCTCAAACCTGCCCCCTGTGCTAGAACCGGAGAGCGTAAGCTCCGTGATGGAATTGGCACGCACATTTCGGCTATCCTCATTGGAGGATAGCCTTCTTAAATCAGACGATGACTCTGACACAACTTTGGTGGAGGTTGATTTAGCTACTAGAAGCTCAAATGCTGAAGGTAGTACAAATTAACCTACACCACTCCAAGGCTGCGTCCGCCAGCCTGATAATCCGTCTCAGCAAAGATGGAGATGACATCGTCCTGATCCAGGAGCCATGGGTAGTCTGTGGCCTGGTATGCGGACTCAGGACTCCAGCATATACGCTTGTGTATACTAAATCACAAGGTAAGCCAAGAGCGTGTATTTTAATTAAGAAAAACCTGAGTGTGTTACTCTCTCTAATTTCAGTAACAAAGACACCGTGGCTATAAGCGTCGATATGGGCCAGAACAGCTTGTGGCTCGTCTCAGCATACCTCGCGCACGACCACGAAGTCCTCCCAGAAGACAACGTTAAAAATTTGGTCTCCACAGCAGCATCAAAAGCAAAGGGCCTAATTATCGGGTGCGATGCAAACGCTCATCATGTGATCTGGGGTAGCTCAGACACCAACAAACGGGGTGAGTTTCTATTTGACTTCGTCCTCACAACTAATCTTAATATATGCAATATAGGTAATGAACCCACCTTTATTATAAGTAATAGACAGGAAGTTCTAGATATTACCCTTGCCTCTGACCATATATCTAATAGGGTAAAAAACTGGAGAGATTCTAATGAACACTCCTTCTCAGACCATAGATATATTCTCTTTGATGTTGATAACTTTGACTCGAGATCATGCGAATTTCGCAATCTTAAACAAACCAATTGGGATCTTTATATAAATTCCTTAAATACAGATCTCTCAATTGGACCAACTAATCGTCCTTCCAATAAACAATCTTTAGACAACTTAGTTAATAGTCTCACTAAATCGCTAAATAAAGCTCTAGATACTGCTTGTCCGCTAAAAACATTGAGGGGGAAGCAAAAGCCTCCTTGGTGGAATAAGGGACTAGAAGATCTCCGGAAAAAGACCAGAAAACTTTTCAACAGGGCAAAGACCACAAGATCTACAGATACGTGGTCATTTTATAAAATAGCCCTCAAGGAATATAAAAATGAACTACGAAAAGCACAAAGACAGTCTTGGAGGACCTTCTGTGAAAATATGTCACAGACCTCTGAGTCGTCAAGGCTCAGGAAAATTCTAGCTAAGGCTCCCTCCAATCCAAGCTTCATGAAAAAAGAAGATGGTACTTGGACCACAAGCAGTGAAGAAACTCTGCACGTTTTAGTAGAAACCCACTTTCCGGGATGTTCAAAGATATACAACGATCCAATCCAGGAATATCAGTTACCACCTGTGAACAGATCTCTAGAAATACTCTCGCAAACAAAGCTCGAATGGGCAATCAGTAGCTTCAAACCATTTAAGTCACCAGGACCAGATGGTATAGCCCCCATTGAAATCGAAAAGTCGTATGGCATCATTAAGGAGCGGCTTTTGCTGATCTACCAAAGCTGCCTTGACCTAAACCACATTCCCCAGCGATGGCGTAATGTGAAGGTTATCTTTATACCTAAGGCAGGAAAAAGCTCACACGTAACCCCAAAAGACCTTCGACCAATTAGTCTCTCATCTTTTCTTCTAAAAATCCTCGAGAGATTAATTGATATTCACTTGAGATCCATGATAGAAAAGAAGCCATTATCTCTATCTCAACATGCTTACACCAAAGGCAAATTAGTGGAAACAGCTCTCCACTCCATAATCTCCATCATTGAAAAATTCCTCTATCTGAAGGAATATACAATGATAGCTTTTATTGATATAGAAGGAGCCTTTAATAACGTCGAGGCAAGGGCCATCACCAGTGCGCTGACGGAGCTTGGGGTGGATGCCGCGCTGATAGCACTCATAAACCAAATGCTAGTTGGCAGGATTATAAGTGCAAAATTTGGAGCGGCATCCACGCTAAGATCTGTACCAAGAGGAACCCCTCAGGGAGGGGTTCTATCACCTCTACTCTGGAATTTAGCAGTGAATGAACTGCTAGGCAAACTAGAACTAGAGGGGTGCAGGGTGATAGCATATGCCGATGACGTTGCTATTGTTACCTCTGGAAAATATATATCTACTCTCCGAGACATTATGCAAAACTGTCTAAATACTCTTGTCAACTGGACTATCAGCTGTGGGCTCAGCGTTAATCCTAATAAAACTGAGTTAGTAGTTTTCACAAGAAAACACAATGTACCTCAAATTAGCCTTCCTAAACTGGGAAATACAAGTCTTATCTTCTCAGATCAAGCAAAATACCTGGGCCTTATACTGGATAGGAAACTAAACTGGAAGCCCAATCTGTTCGAAAGAGCCAAAAAAGCGAACATTGCCCTATACTCTTGCAAAAAGGCGGTGGGTAGCAAATGGGGTTTACAGCCAAGTGTTACTCACTGGCTTTATACAGCAGTTGTAAGGCCAATATTCCTATATGGTGCTATTGTCTGGTGGCATGCACTCGAAAAACAGACTCACCATAACCTTCTCCGTAAAGTTCAAAGATCAGCTGAACTGTGCATTAGCGGAGCCATAAGAACCACTCCGACAGACGCATTAGACACAATGCTCCATCTTACACCATTTGATATCCTAGCTAAACAGATGGCCGCTAATACAGCCATCCGCCTAGTAGCCACCTCCCAGTGGAAAGAAGGTACACTAGGACATTCTTGTATCAGAAAATTTCTCCCTCCTTTACCTAGGTCCATTGACTACATCACACAAAAACTACTCTTTGAGAGGAAGTTCGATGTATCCATTTCCTCTCGAGAAGAGTGGGAACAAGAAAACCATTCACCTCACAATGTCATTGAGATCTTTACGGATGGATCAAAACTAGATGGCAAAGTAGGTGGAGGAGTCTACTCAGAAGCATTAAGCATCAATATAGCCTTCAGGCTCCCTGACCATTGCAGTGTATTTCAAGCTGAAATCGCTGCTATACATGAAGAGCTAACTTGGCTTCAGAAAAATGATATATCTTCCATGGATATATGGATACTTTCTGACAGTCAGGCCGCTCTGAAAGCCCTAGGAACTGTTGAAATAACATCTGAAACAGTTTTCAACTGCCGCAGATCTCTAAACGAGATGGCAGAGCAGCTCAAAATTATCCTATGCTGGATTCCTGGACATAGGGATTTTCTAGGTAACTGCAGAGCAGATGAACTCGCTCGCACAGGTACTACCAAACAACTATCTTCAGACAAGACAAACCTTGGTATTCCTCTCACCACATGTAAACTCCTTACACATGAGTTATCCTGTATTAACACCAACAAAAGATGGTCAGCAGGTAACACTTGTAATAAAGCACGGTAAATCTGGCCCAAACTCAATCTGAAGCGTTCAAAAGAACTCATATCTCTTAGTAGAGATCACATTGGCACCATGATAGGGATCCTGACAGGGCACTGCCTTATTGGCAGGCACGCTCTAAGATTAAACATACCCCACAACGACTTCTGCAGAAGCTGTAGAGATGAGGAGGAGGTGGAATCTACAGAACACCTTCTCTGCACCTGCCCAGCGCTGGCTCAAAAACGTTTTCTTCACCTAAACAACTGGTTTCTCAGAGACCTCGAAGAACTCTCGGAAATATCGATATACCGAATCCTAAGCTTTGTGAACAGCTCAAGCTGGTTTGAATAGAGAAGGGAGATCAACCCCTGTGGTACCACAACGGGCCTTATTGGCCTAAGTGCGTCTCAATTTGAGGCAGCCACACCTCCCAACAACGCAAATATTTAAAACGCCATAATTTTTTTTATCTTAAACTAATACATGAACCATCTATATTGAAGATTTCTAACATAAAAAAGTATTTTTTGCCACGCCCACCTCCCATATAAAATTTTCCACTTCACGTGTTTTTCCCAATTCCAACTTCAATGAAGCGCAGCATTTAACTGTTAAAATTTGTAGTTTATTGAATTCAGAGATATTATTTGTTTGGTTTTTATAAAAACAGAAAAAAATCATAAAAAAAGCTTATCGTTTCGTTTTAATTCCAAAAAAAGGAGTGAACCTCATGCGTTTTGCCGCAAATTGGCGCTGGTTGTAAATGTGATACTATCAACAGTTAAAAAAGATAATAGCATACTTTTTGTCATTGTGATAAAGTGAGCACAGGTCGTGTAGCATAAAAACATGGCTTGCATTCACGGAGAAAACTGTTTGCTAAATTATTACTGTGGTTAAGCAAAACTTGCGCTTGATTCTCAGCCACTTCAAAATTATGCTAAATTTCAGCAAAAACTAATCAAAATGTGCTATTCCAATTTATAATAACTAAGCAAATATTTGCTTGAATTAAGTAAAAATATGCTATTCCAATTTATAATAACTAAGCAAATATTTGCTTGAATTAAGTAAACATTTGATTTTCATTTTATAATAACTTAGCAAAATTTTGCTTGAATTTAATCAATATTTTTCTTTTTCCTAAATACAAGAGGAGTGACTGCAATTTAGCAATATTTTTCTTAAATCACATTGTGATTGAGCAAAGTATTGCTGATTGGCTTTTAAGCAAAACATTTGCTTGATTCAAGCAAATAAATTTTCTCCGTGCACGTATTCTAATTCTGTTTTTTAGAATCAAAGAAAAAATATTTCACTTTCAGCTAATTGAAGATGTTTGAAGAACATTTCTTGACAAGGGAATTTGAATATTTGAATAGGTTTTGAAAGCATTTTATTGCGAAATTCATTTAAATGTTTCATAGTAAGCTATAAGATAATGTGAATTAATTTAACTTTATACATATCACATTACTGTTTTACTAATTCAATTTAATTATAATTATTTAAAAAATATATACTATATATTAACATAGCAAATAAATAGACTGAGAAACACACTATAGAATACCTAAGTACTCTGTAAATATATTCTAGTATTGCAAAAGAAGAATTATAATTTTTTAACCATTTATCGTATTTAGTAAGTAAATGCTTTCACTATTTACATTAAAAATTTAACGATTTTAAATAAAAAATATACCTATATATTAATATGCCGCACTTTCGTAAGAAGTGATCGTAATATAAAGAAATGCCTAAAAGCATACTAAATAATATAACTATAGTAATAAACTTTGAGACTAAACAAATCTATATTTTCTTCGAAACGCATTTATTTTTTGCCAAATGTTGTTCAAGGACCAAAAAAATCCGGCAGTTTTTTTTTAATCGCTCAGCTTAACCCTGCATCCGTCCACGGCAAAGCAATACGTTAACCGTCTGCGGGGTACAATTGTACCCCAGTGCAATTATAAAGTCTGTATTTTAATCCAAATTATATTAATTCATTTTTTTATAAAAAAAGTAACAAAGAAAGCAAAAAAAGCGGAAAAAATTAAATTTCTGTCAACGACAATGGCGAACGGGAGCGTACTCTTTTCGGGGCTGTTCCACCTGAGGTTGTTGTTGATCGACTGTTGTTGTTGTCATCGCTATCGTCATCATCAGATGGTCCAATAAATTTGCTTAGGTAACAGCATTCACACACCTTTATGTAATGCTTTGGGCAGTTAGGGCCTAAACACAGGTCGCACACTGAGCGAGTTTTTACGTCAACTTTTTCGGTGCGGACGCTTTTACAAGCCACGCATCGTTGCAGCTTGTTCTGAAGATAAATCAAAATGTATAAAGAGAAGAGATTTGGATGAATTTGATAGAACATTATATACCATTATTACCTGTTCTCTGGCACGAGGAATTATCGAAATAGGATTGGACGGCTTGAAGTTGATTAAACTCATCGCTGTCAAAACTGATTTTTTTAACTGAGGCTTGCACCGATCGTTGAGATGTGGTGTTATAAGCTCCAAGGCCAGCTCTTTCAAAAACACTTTACGTTTGTCTGAAATTCGTGGGTGCCACGATGGATGGCTCTGTTCAAACAATCGGTAAGCACAGAATTATCCCACATCAATCATGTTATAAAACAGACACATAGGCCATCGATTACTCTTTTGTTTGCTCGTATAACAGCGAACTATTTGGTCGAAAGTATCGACTCCACCCTTGGACTTATTATAGTCCCAGATAACAACAGGCTTTTTGTATATTGAGTTCTCATCAACATTTTCTGTCTGGTGAGCTGTTGATAATAGGACGACATTTTTTAGCTTATTCGATGAGTAGCTAGTCAGTTGACATTCATCGGAGAAACAAAACACCGATGCAAATTTGCCACGTTGTTTGGCTTGAGTAGACGATGAAAACGGAAGAGGAATCTCGCGTTTATTGGTGCGAATCGTGCCAACTATTGTGGTGTTGTAATTTGTCCATAGATCTTTTGCCAACGCGTAGCTCGTAAAAAAGTTATCCATCGTTATGTTAGCACCTTTATTCAGCCAACGATTTGCCAGACGAATAACCAGTTGGTGAGCTATGCCAGTTGAACGTGCTTCATTCGGCTGTGTTCCAAGATATATTTCACCAAACAGTGGGAAACTACTGGGCGCATCAACAATCCAATTGATTTTGATTCCATACTTTCCTGGTTTCGATGGAATATACTGTCTTATCATACATCGATTACGTGTGTTCAGCAGTTGCTCATCAATGCACAAGTCCTTAGACGGAATATAATTTAGAGTAAGATTACTTAGGAATAATGTCCAAATATGTCGAAACGGTGCAAGCTTATCACTTTGCAAACGAAACCCTCGGGTTCGGCTATCGTCGAAACGTAAAAACCGAGATATCTGCTCAAACCTTTTCAATGACAACGGTGCTCTATAAATAGGCATGTGATTGTTGGCAAACAAATCCTTGGCCTCGACTAAATTTGATTTTTCTGCACCTGCGTGAAGAACGAGACCAATAAAAGCGTACAGATCGTTTACTGTAATATCATGCCAAGGTCGCATTGTTTTTGGATTTGGCAATGCCGCATTTATTTTCATTGCTTGACGTGCTTTTCGATTCGTTGCCAATACAATTTCTTCAACTATCGAAGTCGTCAGAATGGTCTTGAATGCGTCTTCTTTTTTCACGAATGTCGCCGTACAGAAAGACTTTGCAGCATTTCTGTCAGCAGCCAGAGCGTCGGTTCGCTTTTTTTCAGTGGCTGATGGCATTGACCACCAAATTGTATGGTCACTACGCCCTTGACCCACATATCGCTGCCCACGATTGGCTCCAATTACTTGTACCGGTTCATCCGCCAGCTCATCAAGTACATTCTCATTGATATCAGACTGAATATCATTGATTATATCTAGAGTAGCCATGTCTGCTAAAGGCGGGTCATTCATATACGGGCCCTCAAGGTCAGACATAACGCCATCAGAATCACCATCACCATCGGGTACCCAATCATCATCATTATCATTACTACTGTTGCTCGATCTATCATTATCGCCCAGAAGGTCGTTCAATTCTTCCTGCTCGGCTGCACTCAAAGCACAAACTGCACTTTTATTTACTAAAGAAATTATTTTTTCACTCATTTTACTTGATGATATGTACGCACAACGAAAACCGATCGACAACTGATCAATATGAAGCTGAGCGTGCTGTACGACAAAAAATACGGTACTCATAGCACAAGAAAAATAACGGAACTTATATTTTCATATGGCAAAATTGACGGGGTACAAATGTACCCCAAAGACGTATAGTGAACATTCGATTATTTTGCTTTCTGCAAGCTATATATTTATAAAATTCGCTTGAAAACGTAGCTATCGCACACATAATGAATTACCACATCGGGAAAAAATTGATTTAGTGTCATAAGAGGTGTGTATGTCTATTGAATTTTGCGTTAAAAGTAGCTTGGGGTACAATTGTACACCGAGGACGGACTTAGGGTTAAAGGCATTTATTTATTTAAAATACTGTCGACATCCGAAAATCATTATGTTTTATTCTGCTAAAAATAAATTTACGTTTTTTTGTCATATCAGCTTTGCATAAGAAATTTATTGCAAAAATAAAAAAAATTTTAAAGTATGCAAAAAACTTTTTCAATAATGCTTTTTGTACTTAAAAACACCAGAGCGCAATACGTTTTCTCAATTGTCTGTGATAACTCTTGAAAAATATGAATATTTTACGAAATTTTTCCAACATTTTTACATCAATCGTATTTTAAGGCGTCTACACAGAAAACCTATATATATTTCTGATAAATATTTTGGAATCATGCTAGTTAGAATATTCTCAAACAACACAAAGAAAAAAAAAATCACTAAAAGAGATGAGTTTTGGTATTTATTTCCAATTTTTAACCACTGTGCGCCGGCCTTTTGATTTTGTTTTATTTTTGTTTATGTCTAACAAACCAAAATCACAAGCGTTGTTTTTGTTTTTTCTCCATAGAGTGCAACAATTAAATACCAAGAACGAGTTTTCGAGAAAAAACAAACAAAAAATGAGAGCTCTCATGGCATGCAGACAAGTACTTACGAAAAGTCCATACGCAAAAAAAAACTAATTAACGCTAAGAGACGTTGGCAGAGAAGGAACAGTACTCAGAGTACACTCAAAATACATTCGGATCGAGCGCCTTTGTAATAAACTGTCTCAACGCACTCATTGAAAACGGCTCGAAGTGGAGCGGATCACGCCGCTCACGGATGTGAGAATGTACTTATATCCGAAAAAATGCTAATGAGCCGAAAGCCTAAAGTATTTTGCACATATTATTAAGTATGGATAGAGTTGAGAACAGCACGACACTCGGGTATGATTTGAGTATCCGAATTCTGTCGGATACTCATTGCAGTTCTCTGGTGTGTACGCTTAAAAGCTTAAAGTTCTTTGCAATTGTATCCAATTTTGATTATTAATAAAATAAGTTCATTCTAATTTAAAATGCATTTGATTATTTAATGTAGTGGAACCATAGAAGTAAAATATAAGGAAGCGTGTAGTTGAAGTGAAATGAAGTATTTTACAAACACAGTGAAGTTGACACAAACACAAAAACATTCAAACAGGGCCGCATTAAATTATGTGGTAAATAAAGGCGTAAATTATTATTTATTTTTTAGATGTGTTCTTATTATGCAATTTTTATATAGCACCGTTATATAATATGTTGCGTTACCAATTTTTTTACAGAGAAAAGCATTGCTAAAATAAAGTAAAAGACATGAACTCAGAATAAAACTGAAACGACAAAAGTTACTTTTAATGATTTTTTAAAAATTCATTTCAAAAAACTATTTTTCATAAACTATTTAATATTAAAATAACACAAAAATTAACAACTAAATACATACCAAATTAAAATCTTTTAAAATAAATAGTTTTGTGTAGTTTTTTCCAAACTGTCGGCTTTTAATTAGTTTTTTTTATATATAAAAATACCTAGTTATAGCTTGTAACCTTAGGTCGCTAATCCACTTTAATTTCATGTCAAGTTTTCAAAGAAATTGTAAGCAAATAAATAACTATTAAAGCTTATCCCAATATGAAAAAAAAAATTAAGGCCCTTGCCACCCTAAATAATGAATGCGCTCATGAAGCAGAACTTGTATTTTGACAGATGCTCTTCCTCAAAAATGGCGGGCAACAATTTTTTTTTGCTCGGGAAAGGCCTATGTCAAAAAATGACGCTCTATCTCGCTTCCTCAGCGACGAAAATTCCTTCTACACACGTATAGTGTGTGTGAGTATAACACCACTTCCTTATTTTTTATTTCTATGAGTGGAACAAATTACTACGTTTCCATGGCGAGTTGAGTCGGGATTACTAGGGATTAACCCCCCATGGAAACGCGAGTTGAGTTGAATTTCGTTAAATCCACAAAACTCCACGAAACTTGTTAGAATTAGCTGATTCTATCTGTCAAAGCGAATAAGTTGATTTATCACAAGAAATGGCGAGTGGAAGAGTTTTTTGGAGTGCTGCAGAAACTTTGCTGTTGATTGAAATATTTAAAGAAAACAAAATTCTTGATATAATGCATGGAAAAAAATTTAGACGAAGTGAAATATATAAAATTGTCGAAAAGTTTAAGAAAAGGGACATCGTAAATAAAAATATTGTGGAAAAACCTTAAAAAAAATGTACGATTGCATCTCGACTCGATGTTGTACATGGAAACACTTTTGAGCTTGAAACGCCATTTTGTCAACTTGACGAAAACCCAACTCAGACCCAACTCGCCATGGAAACGTAGTAAATGATTCCCTACATTTTTAGAGTCGCAGCGTCATATAGGCGTCAATAGCGGTTAGGCCTTTTACACATGGAGCAATTGAAGAGTAATGCAACTACAACGCAATAGCTCAAAAAGTTGCAAGCCACTCTAATTTTAAACTTAATTGCAACCTATGCTTTCAGATGAGCAAGTCACGCCGCTACGCAACATTAAAAAATTCATAACACAAATACATTTTAATTGAAGCTATGTTAAATAGAAACAAGAAATTAAAGTAGTTAAAGCGATTCAAGTGATGAAAATGTTATTTCATATTTTTATACGCGAAGAACTCAACGTAAGAATAGAATTTTGGTGCATCCATACATAAGGAACAATATAGATCCCGAACAGAACCAAAGCGGATGTCGGTTGTCGGATTCGCCGTGGTACAAAATACATGAAAATATATGCAGCCGCCAAAAATGAAATCGCCGTAGAAATGCGTGACGGGAAAACGCCAGAATAGAATTCTAATTTCTTTAGCCCCAGTTATAATAGACGTAACGTAATGTGGTCTAATGTCAATAGAGCAGTGTGTTCTTTCACTTGTTTCAAACAACACTTTCTTATACAAGTGATTATAATAAACGTAACGTAATGTAACGGGACGTAAAGATCCGTTGGATTTCGATTTCTACGTTACTTTACATTACGTCTGTTCAAAGAACAACTAAACATTGAGGTTAGATTCGATTATTGCGCTATTTCATATTGTTAAACAACGCTTTTTGTTGAGTTTTCGTTATTAATGTGATAGTTCTTTATATCCACAGCTATAGATGACGAAGTTTTAATTGAACTTGTACGGGAACGTGCAATTATTTACGACAAACAACTACCTGGCTACTGCCTATTATAATTGCTACAACGTTTTTTTACATTACGTCCCATCCCGATGACAGTTGACAACATTTCATTACATTACATTACGTCTATTATAATTCTACCTTTTGACGGGTGGCGGATCTCTTTCTGAGTGACTTAAATGTTGCCATATTTTTGCTAAAGATTGGGTACCTTCAGTGTTATTTTCTTAGTTTTTACTATGATATGACATTCCGTTTTTGTGCCTGTGTTGCATTCATTGTGAATTCAAAGCATAATATAAAATAATTTGTATCATTCCCAATATCAAATGCAACCGTGATCCGACAACCGCTCCTATTCTGGACGTGTTCTCAGCGGATTTTGCCGAGAGGCCCGCTATCCGACATCCGCTTTGGTTCTGTTCGGGCTCATAAACAGCAGATTATTCGTCGCAGCAAAAGAACGGCAGCAAACTGAAAATAAAACACAATATGCAACACAAAATCGCCAATTAAAATTGCAACAAGCTATGTTGCATTGAACTGGTCGCGAACGTGTTGCCAGCTTGTGCACATGTTGCCATATATGAAGGCTTCGGTATAAATACATTGGTTAGCAATTACTTTTCAATTGCTCCATGTGTAAAAGACCTTTAGTGTTGCTTACTTTTACAGTTGCGCCCACAACACTTTAAAACATAGAATTGGATCAATTTCAATGATCCACTCACTTGATGGATCATTTGTTGTTTTTGCTTTGCTTGCAAATGCGATGTTATGATCCTGATCTCCCATGAAAAAGACGCAGCTATTATCAACACAGAGGAACAGTAAAAAAACTAAGGGACATATGATAATCAATTTTATATAAATTGAAAATAAAGTGAACGTTTTTTCCTACCTGTAATGCTTGTTTAGCTCCATATATGAATTCTTCAATACGAAAAGAGTTGTCAAAATATGGGCATATGATTAATCTGACAGTTATCCAGTTCTTCACAATTTTTAATGCAGAGGGCCAAATAACTTCAGGAAAATTCATAAGCCTAGGCAAGGACCGTTGTCTAGAGAAATTGTTTTTGGGAGGGACAGAACTTGAGTGCCTATAAGCTTTTATACTGTGATCACCACTAACTTTATCTTGGTTAATTATAGATTTCCGATAAGAGATATTTATTTTTGCATTATTACACGACCAAGTTCTATAAGTCTGTTTAGTATTATTTAAAACATACAAGCTGTATGGCGTATTATATAGCTTGACCATAAAGCCCAAGTGCATATTTATCTTCAAAAACATTTTCATAAATATTATTCACATAAAAAATTATGTGACTAGCGTTTAATTAGCGACTGAAAATAAATCTTAAGCTTATTAGCCCTGTTCACACATCATACCGCTCATCAAATCGCTTCTCAAATCGTTTGACAGAAAAGCGTTCATACTTATAAAATTTTTGCTCAAATTTCTTTTTGTCTTGAACACCGATGACGAAAATTTTTAGTAGCACTTGATATTAAAATCATTTTCGTTGAAGAAAAAATTATTTTATAAATTATTTGCCTTATATAATTGTTCCTTATGTATGGATGCACCAAAATTTTATTTTTACGTTGAGTTCTTCGCGTATAAAAATATGAAATAACATTTTCATCTCTTGAATCGCTTTAACTAATTTAATTTCTTGTTTCTATTCAACATAGCTTCAATTAAAATGTTATATATGATTAGTCTATTATTATTTTCTTCCGATCCTTCTTTTGCCGCGATGTGCTCAGGGGCCGAATTTCAGCATCCCTGATCGAGCAAAATTTACAAGATTGATAAGCACTTGTCTCATCGTGCCGTTCGTAATTTTGCTCGATCACAGATGCCGTAATTCGCCCCCAGGCATGGTGTAAGAAACCAGGTGAACGTGACGTTGTTTGCTAAAGCTGTCAAATTTGTGCATGAGTGAAAGAGACAGAAAAGTTTATTTTGTATGATTTAACTACTCAAGTGTCGGATTTTTACAACAAAAATAAAAAATCGGGCTCACCTTGTTTTCTTACGC